>JAAGNO010024423.1:14790-25415 GCA_033439905.1 Ceryle rudis
CCACAAGATTAGTTAAGGGAAAAATATAAAAATATATTTATTACATAAATCCTGAATATTTCATGGTTTTGTTCTCTTCTTGAAAAGTGAATTAATTTTTGTTTGGAAGGTTAGTATTAATTTTATGCTCAGCAGAGAGTCTATGTATTTAAAAGAAGATTCATGTAATTAATATTGCTGTACATTCAACAAGCCCATGTTCTGTCCTGAAAATATCCCTGCTTCATGAAGTGACCATCTTTTGATATATTCACCCTGTCAGATGTTTTTAAATTACTTTGAATAACACAAAAATGAAGATTTTCTGTTAATTTTGGTCAGATACTAAGATCATAGTAGAAAATTTTTAAAAAATTTATTTTATTTTATTATGGTCAGATTAAATCTTTCTCTTTTTTACTGGTGTTGTTGTTTATGTTTTTCTCCACAAGTTATAAATCACTGCTTTAAAATCTAGCTGTTGTACAAACAGGTAGTGGGGTTGTGTTTTTTATCCTATCACTTGATACAAAAAAAGCAATCCATATATTTTTAATTCTGATATGGATCACTCACTTTGTCCTGTTATTTGAATTTATATGAGAGACTTCGAGTAATCGTTATATTATGTAGCATAACCCAGCATCACACCTATTCCAATATGATAGATATCTTAATATTATAATCTTTCCAAGCACTCTTGTGTACACGTGTGTCAAAATGTGCTTCTCTGGTCTCTTCAGACACAATTTTTCTATTTGTAATAACTAAAAAGCAGTAATGTTTGTTAAGTTTATGTAGGTATCATTTCAATAACACAAGAACTGTAGCAAAACTTTATGTTGCTGTAAATTAATGAAAATAGCTTTACCTTCAAATTATTATTGTCTTATCTTGTTTGATTTATAATAATTTAACAAGTGATTTGGCTGTTGTCAGTAACTCAGTGGTTGGAACTGAAAGGTTTCCAACTGAAAGGATTAGCCTGGACTAACTGCCATTCTTATTCTGGAACTGGAACCTAAAATTACATAACTGAGGAAAGCATCTCAAGTATCTTCACAGATTTTTCCCTTGGTATTTCTCTCCTAATACTTGCTTTAACTTGTGCAATAATGCAGTTTAATCAGTAGTAATGAAAGCTTTAAGTTTAGGAAACCTAACGTAAGAAAGTAATGTTTATGTCCTTTGTAGTGCAGTTAGTAGTTCTTAATTTGGATGTTGCGCTATTGTTCTGTATAAAATGTTCAGATACATACATAGAAAAGAAACTAGCATCTAAAAGCTAAAGGAATTTTAATTCTTAGTTTCACTTGATTTATACTTCAAAAATGAAGTTATTCTTCTGTGTTTAACTGTGAAAAAAAGTTTTGTAAATGTGTGAATCTGTGAATCAACTTATTACTGTCATCCTGTGAGCACAAACACCATTACTATTTATTTTTAACACAGGCAATCACGAATTCAAGTTGAACTTCCAGAGCTTGAACTTGAAGATGGTGACAGGGTTTACCCTTTTTCTGTACAGTTCCCAGAAGGTCAAAAGGTTGTTCTTTCATCAGATGGCACAAATAAGGAATTAATTTGTCATATCAGCTTCAGATCATCTAGGCCAGTGTCACTTTTAGGGAATATATTCTTCATCGATGACGAAGAAAACAGGTAAAGTGTGCAATTCCAATTCATCTGGGGACAGGGCCCACACTGACAGAATTGGATATAAGACAAAGAAATCTTAACAGTTGGATAAAGGCATACAAGACCATACTTACTGTACGAAAAGTATATGGGATACTTGTCTTTTCTCATACACTTATGATATACAAGAAATGTGGTCTAACTAATTATCTAAGCATTTGAGTAGTTTGTTTCAAACTGTATAACCAATGATTTCTTTTAGGATTACAAGATTTTGGGGCTGCCTAGATCTTTGATAATAAAAAAATGAAAGCTGTAACCTTTTATAAGACTTATAAAAGCTAAGTCGTCTTGAATACATTCCTGGTTTGTTTAATAGGCCATGAAATATCACAGTATCAGTCGCTGGAGATATATTAATTTGTCAGGTACTCTTAATATTTCCATTCAAAGTAATAATACGTATTTTTAAGTGTTTTGAACTATAATTTTGAACTTCAACTTGTTCTGTGTTCTGAGACTGAATTAAAATAATCGAGATAGAAAGTTATTTTCATTTGTTGGTAAGATATAATCTCCCGTGTTTAACTAATTAGAAGAGGAACCTCAACTTCTAAGAAAAAGAATTCTAGGCATATTTCAAAGCAGAGTGTTGATGAGACAAATACTCTGTTTTGGTCATTTTTTACTTAAGCTCAGCAGTGTTTTGCTTTACTAAATTCAGCTCTAAAACTTCAGTAGGATTGATAGTCCATATTAAGTCCATCTAAGTAATAATGTTTGTTTTTCTTTAAATCAGAGTGAACATTAAGTAGAGGATAGATGTGCTGAATTTACAGAAAACATTTGAAAGATGATAAGCAATCATGTTTTATAACAAAACATTGTTATATGTAGCTGTAAAAGGAAATGAAGAGATATATGGTTGTCATTTATACAAGTAATTTATTGTGTGCACAGATTCCATGAAATGGATCATAAGAAAGTGCACTACTATTTATTTAATGACTGCTTTAAATGAGAATATGCAGTTAATTTCCAATGTTATTTAGAAATCTGTATTCTTCCTTTTTGCTCCTTTGTCTCCAAAGCAGAATAAATGACATTTCCTTGTATAGACCTGATAGGAATACAGAACTAAAAGGTAACATAAAATCCAAGAATGTCTTAAGCAAATATTTAGTTTGAAAAACTAAAACAAAAAAAGCAGCTGTTAACATGGCATGTTTATATATTTGTCCTCTAATTATTATTATATCTTTTAATATGCTGATTAGATAAATAATTTAGCAGGAGAGAAAGATTTCTGCCATTCTGATTAAAATGACAGTTAACATTTATCACTGATGACACAAATGTGCTGAGGTCCTTGCCTCCCGTGTTCGACAGTTCTCCATTTTCTTTTCCTCTCCCACTGAGAAGCTGGGAAAAATAATGCATTTTTTGATGTTCACTTTGTTCATGGCTGGAAACTCAGCCAGGATGAGCTGAGAATTTTGGGGATCTTAACCTCTGATAACAACATGATGCAACTGAGACACAATCACTGAAAGGTATCCAGTTATGAATTTATTCCAGTTGTTTTTATAATTCATGAGATCACAGCATCTCATGGAGGGAAGCAGTACATTCCCTTTTGCTTTTGGGAAAAGTGCCTAAAACATGCAGCTCTTTAAAAGTCACTGCTGACAAATGCAAAATCCATGTATTCTGCTGGCATGCCTTAGAGAGTAAGAGCTGTCAATTTCTTTGAGTATCATTTAAATTCAGAGAAAACAAGGAGCTAGAAAACACTGGAATACTCGATATTTGCATGCTGCTTTGCTACATTCATCTGACATAATACATTGGCATTTTACTTCAGATAGTGCGGAGTGCTTTTGAAAAGCAGCTTGGTATAAACCCATTAATCACCAGTATTCTTTCCTGTGCTTGTGGCTTTCTACCATTCTGATGGACCCTGCCAGCTGATGCATTTGTTATTCAGCAATTACGAACTGACATCACTGCTGCTACTAGAAAAAAAAAAAGTGGCTACTTTCCCAGCTATAAGTCTTGTATATTGTGTGAAAACATGTGTCTGTCACTATTCATTACTGTATTATTTTGATTGCTGTGGAATCCTGAGCTCTTGCTACAAAGGGTAAGGGCCTCTCGGTGCCCATAGAAATGTCAGAGTTTGTGTGGGCCATCTTTCCCTCTCCCAGTTCTGTCATGTCTGGATCTGTTCAAGGATTTTTGGGGGCAGGCAAGAGGGCAGATCTTTATATATTTATTTTAAAATTACTTGTTCCCTTCATCTAGGTTATTCCTTGGTCTTAAGTTTCCTTTTAGCACTAAGCAATTCTGAAAGCAGTTTGTTTTGTTTCCTAAACTAGTGCTGTAAGCTTTCCTTTAATATTTTTTTCTTTAGTTTTCCCAAGCAATATTGCTTCAGAAATGTATCAGTTAGATCCTAATGTCTTTCTCTTTAGATATTTCTAGTGATTTTCTGCATTCGTTAATGAGGACTGTGGAAGTAGGGTTACTTACCTATGCCTGTATTTCTGGAGAATTTGGGATAGAAAACAAATCACTTGTTGCTAGTTAGAAAATGTCTGAAATGCTATAGAGCAAAAGTATTTTGATTCAGGTTCTTTTATCTTTCCACAAACATTTAAAAATCCCAACCAACCACCCAACAAAACCCCAGAGTTAATTTAAGAGATGTGAATGAATTGCTTTTATGTAGAGTGTTGGATGGTATTTTTTTTGTTATCACAACTGAAGTTTTAGTTTTTGGTGATTAGCAGGTTTCAAATGTAGGTAAACACAGTTTATTTAATGGCTATTCTCCTGTATTGTTTGGAAATACGCCTTAGAGAATAAACACTGAAATAGCAGTGGAAATGATGGTTCAGGTAGATAACAATTTTTTTGCTTTATTAAACTGAATGCACTGAATAATTTAACACAGTAATTTCACATTTGCTAGCAATACAGGTATCTTACACTCTAGTAAAATAACACAAACTTATAGTATTTACTTAAGCTCTGCTCCAAATACAGAATAAATACATTGCACAAGACTTTTAGCTTTGTAACCTCACTTTATGAATGGTGTTATAAATAAAGGTCAGTGGTACAAGATGATTGTAAACCCAGGCAGAATGGATATGTCTTTGTAATCTGACATATTTGTATGGAAATACTCATGCTTTTCTGTCTGGTGCCCTATATAACTCAGCATCTGAAGTGTGTATAGTAAATATTTAGCTCCCAGCACTTTTTTTTTTGTTTGTTTCCTGGCATGCTTCTTTATGAATGAAGGGTCATCTTTTGAAAATCAGATGAGTTTTTTAGCTACTGACTCATTTTTCCTGAAGTTTGTACCAACTGCATTTTGTGCTCTTACTGAGTATCACTGATAAGAGTTTGGCTCCATCTTCTTTACTCCCTCCTATCAGATTTTTATAAACATAGATAAGATCCTCTTGAGCCTTCTGTTCTCCAAGCTGAACACTCATAACCCTTAGCCTCTTGTCATATGGCAAATTCTTCATTTTCTTCCTTGTGGCTCTTCACTGGCCAAAATCTGCTCTTCTGAATTCCAGGGTTGTGATACAGCTTTTTTCTTGTTTCCTCCATTCAGAATCCTGAAATCCACCATCATCACAACACCTAAATCCTTACTGCCAATATCAGCTGCAGAATCAGTTGTTGACTTATAGGATCCATCCACTCATCCTCATGCTCTTTTCCCTCACCAGCAGGAGTGAAGACCACCTGTGCCCCACTTTGTTGATCATTGATCCCAAAGCTGTGCAGTCATGCCTGATATATTCCAGGTCTTCCCATTAACTTCACTGGGTCCATGTGGAAGAGTAGCAGGACCAAGGATTGGGCAACCTGCACTGATCTCTCAACAGCATCCTGGACCAAAGTCCCAGGCAAGCAGCAAACTTCCCTAGATGAAGGGTCAGGTTGGCAAATGAGGTTCTCTATCCCCTGCAGCAGGGGTTTACTCATGACTATCACTTGCAGTTTTCTGGTGTTGCTTCACAGCTTGTACTCAGCCAGCACAGGTGCTTCATTATCCAATCTCTTTTCATGTTATGAATGCTCTGAAGCTTCTAAATTTCTTACTTAAGAATATATTTATGTTACATTTGCTATTGGTTGGGTGCATTCAGTTCTCTTACTATAATACCATGGCAGCTGAGGAGGCATGTCTATTTTGGATTGTTAGTGGCATGGAAAAGGGAGGAGTGTCTCTTGGAGCACTGTGAGTCTGAGTCATTTCTTTGTACACAGATGTTCTGTAGCAATGGCTGCTCTTATATTCTAGATTGTGCTGTAGTATCATTGCTTTGAGTACTGTCACTCATTGAATGTAACTAGTTAAGATGTACTGCAGTTATTCTCAAGCACCCTTTACTGTGTTTCATAGCTGTTCAAATCAGACCATGAATGAAGATTTGACATATGCTCAAATCTCAAATCAGCACTGAAGATAGAGATGGCTGAGGTGCTCACCTCAAACTGAGAAATCAGAAAGTTGACAGAGTCCAATATTACAGACATCTGAGTTACTTTCATGTAACTTGAGAGCTATGTCTTTCATCAACCTTTATACAGCTTTCTTCCTTCCCTGGTCCCGATTATTTTGTCTGAAGTTAACCTAACGTATGGCTGCGGAGTGTTGAGAATTGTCATTTATCACAGTAAAGTCACAGGTTGGAAGTTGGCAGACTTTTCTGTGTTGTAGTTTTTGATCCTATGTGTCTTTAAATGTCTCGGTAATGGTAGAAAAAAATATGCTCTGACACCTAGTTTCATTGTATACAAATGTACATTTTGTATATAAAATAGATGTAGATATACCTCTCATAGCCATAATTGCCCTGCTGATATCCTGCTGCTGAGATTTTTGCTGAATAAAAGCAGAAAGCATGAAGTGAGCTGAAAGAAATACTGTGCTACAAAGTGAAATTAGCCAAAGCCTTTGCCCCACTCCAAGCCAAGTTCCAATATTGATATGTGCCAAAAACAAATGGAAACATAGCAGAGATGGATTATTGATTTAATTAACTGTTAGCTTTGAAATTGGAATCCAAATGTGAATATTTACAAATAAAAAAGATGGCTATGGATTTTGTTTGCCCTTCCTCTATTTAATAAGGTTCCCTTGAAAACAATATCTAAGAATGTTGTGTTTGGAGTGGGAAGTATGAAAGAGGAAAGAAAAGGTGCTTTCTGATCCTTTAAAAACTTTTCTGTTTTCCTTGATTATGCTATTCTATAACAAAGCAGCAGAAGCTATTTATGTCATATTATAAATCAATCTTAAAGGTCTTGTGAAAGCTCTTAATATTAATCTAAGTTTACATTAAATATGAATTTATCTTTCAATGTGTAATTTAAAGAAAATAGAAAATATTTTCTTCTGTGCCAGGTATATATTCAATACATATAATTGTCAATATACTAAAGAAAAATGGATATCAGCATACAGTTTGACTTATTAAAATACAGTTTTCTTTGGGTTTTTTTTGACAGCTTAGTCAAAATAGTTAATTAATATTAATGTTAGTTAATAAGTTAATGTGGAGTAAGAAAACAGCTGTGCTATAATATAATACTAAGGTCAGTTGAATTACCTCTTAGTTGCAATGAGCTAAGAACATATGTACAGATGGCTAACAGGGATCCACTGATGACAATAATTTGCTTATTGACTGCGCCCCAAGAGATTGAGGTGAAGTAAGAAAAAAACGTCAAAAGGTGGATTGCTACACGTTATTATGGCTGCTACAGACAGTACAGACACTCTAGTGAACATTAGAGCATGTACATCAATTTCTATTACAGTCTGGCTATTGCAGTCAATATCTCACAGTTTTTAAATTGAAGCTATTTATTTCTAAATATGTATTTTGAGATCTGTGTAAAGTGTTTTAGAATAAATATTAAATCAAAATAGAAGTTTCAAGAAAGCTTCCCCAGTCAGAAGTTACAGGATATGTTTAGCAAGTTTGCAGTCTCCTTCAGGACACTCACAAATGTCAGCTGTATTTTTAAATTTTTTTTTAATTTTTTTATTTTTATTTTCAGAGAGAGAGAGTTCATTTATTTAATGAAATTTCTGTTAACTCTTGGAATTTCAGGTTGCTATGTCCATGCTTATAATGAAGTTCACATACGAAGTGGAAATACTGTACTAAACTTCACCATTTTGGCATCTGCAGTCCCTCCTGTGTACTCTCCTGTTGAACCAACATGGAAAAGAAGTTGTCTGAACACCTTCATTCCTGTGCTGAAATATCTTGATTATCATAGCTAAAGAGAAAACTATCACATTTGTATTTTGTTTTGAACAGGTTCTCCCTTCAAGTTGCTGCAACAGCAGAGAATTGCCTTCTTACTTTATACCCGTATTTGGCATTTCACCGCTCTGATCAACAAATTATCTTGAGAAGCAGTAAGCAGTCAACATTCTACCTCTTAAAACTATATTATGTCCAGTGTTATTGTCAATATTTTCACTGTGATAACAGATGTTATCATAAAGATAGTATTTTTCCTCATTAATTACAATGGGATACTGTCATTAAATATCTAAAAGAGTTTAATAGCTTCTGTTTTATTATTGAAAATGAGGAAAGTATAAAAATGATTAGGTTTATTGAAAAATGCTGGGCAAGCCTAAATCTTACAGAATGCTTTGTGAAGTTTTTTAAGTATGAGTAGAGAAACCAGCCCAAACAGTAGAGAATAAATTAGCATAGTTTAAATTATATTGATAGAGGTTGATCATCAGTAATTCTTAGGACATCAGTTGGGTATTTTTTGAAGAAAGAAAAGCAAGAGAAAGCCATGTGATATGATGATAAAAAACAATTATTATTTGGCTGTTGGGAATAGTTTTCAGAGTTTTTTTTAATTACTGTCCTTGAAGGCTGGAGAGCATGGCTATATTTTAAAGCCTACTAAAAGCCTGCAGTCAGACTAGAAATATTTTTATCTGCAGTGTGTCTCCCTGCCTGCCTCCCTCTACCTGTTTCTCTGTCTCTACATCTTTCCCTGTATCCTCCACCCTGGCCCCATCTCTGCCTGCCTCCTCTCCCTGCCCCTCTCCCCCTCCCTGCCCCCTTTCTGCCTGCCTCAATGATCTGTAATCTCTTTATGTGTAGCTGTGCTTATGGGAAGAGATAAGGATCATTGTATGATTCAGGTCAGAAGGGATCTCTGGGGGGTCATCTAGTCCAATTTCCTGCTCAAAGCAGGTTCCAAGTATGGGGTAAATGATTGTATTTTTTTTATAGTTTTTGGGATCTAATATATTTTCATTGAATAGACAAGTTTTTCAGGTAAGCAAGTCATTCCTTAGGACTGAAATAGATTTAGCTTTGAAGACTGAATACTAAGACTGCATTAACTTAAATAACTGTTTTAGTTGCAATATCTAAGAGTAAAGGGAGTTAGTACTTATGAAGTTGAAAAAGGGATTGTCAAGAAGACAGGTAATGATGTTTTTATTTTTTATTTTTTTTCATATATGGATCATAGCACAATTAAATAAAGATAGGAAAGGTGGAAAAATGTTCTCTTGTGAATGTGTGATTTTTCTAATTTTTTGTTTGTTTGTTTTTGTGACCAAAAGATAATTTTTTTCAAGTTTGTCTTTTGAAGACACTATGTAGCTGTCCCTTGAGGATTAAGCCAAAGATGGAATAATGATTTTATAAGAATTGATCTCCCATTAATAATGGGAAATTTCTATCATGTATTGATTGCTTATTGGTTTGTTCACACTATCAGTGTGTATCAATTTTGAAACAAGTCATTGCCACTTCTATGTGGTTGTGTATAGACTACTTTGGCTGTTTAATGTGACCAAACCATTTCTATACAGCTCTGTAGCTTTGAAAGCTATTGAGGAAGGCTTTGCTTCTATGTATCTGACACTATGTTCTTGTGCCATTTGCTCCAAACCATATAAGTAACAGTGCCAGCAATCAAAAATTAAATGTAATCATATGGAATTCTTCCTTCACTTACTACTGTGTTTGCTTCTCTAGAAACTACATTGGGTTCCTCTTCTACTCTTGTTTGGGAGGCTGACATCAGATGTAGCTAGCAGCGGGTCCTCTAATTCTATGAAAGGCCAATGTGAGAATGACAGAATATATGTTCTGACAGAACTGATGGATTGATAGAGCATACTTTTGAGTTTGGTTTGTACTGCTGAGTCTGAAAGAGCTTGATATTGAGACTCATTACAGAGCTGTGATCAAATATTCCTTAATGTTTTGCTGATGACTTAGAATTATTGAATTAACACTTTTCTGATAGGTTCTTTTTAGCAAGTGTGAAAAACCATCTGGTAAAACATGCACTTAATGGAAAAAAACATGCAGGTAATTTTTTTTTGTCCCCAGTCTAGTGACTAAACTGAGATTTTCGTCATGAGTCAAATGGGAACTGTTACTTGATTAATTGAAGGATGAAACAGAAATATATAGAAGCAAATATCCCTTTACAAACTAGAAGAACACAGACAATAAAATATGTTTTCTCAGATGCAGTTTGTGATCTTGTTTTATAGACAGTAAAGATTTCAGTAGTGGAGAAGTTGTTCTGCACCCATGTTACACTCCAGAATCACTTTCCCATAGTATTTCCTCAGGCTCCTTTGGTGCAACTACTGACTCACCCTATGAAGATTCTCAATCAGGTATAGTGCAGCTATTCACTTAAAACAACTTGAACTCTTGCAACTGCTTTTCAACTGACTGCTTTCAAAAGATATTTTTCATATTTGTAAGCTCTCCT
Organism: Ceryle rudis; assembly: GCA_033439905.1. Classification (NCBI taxonomy): domain Eukaryota; kingdom Metazoa; phylum Chordata; class Aves; order Coraciiformes; family Cerylidae; genus Ceryle; species Ceryle rudis. The sequence goes on from JAAGNO010024423.1 coordinate 25,222, forward strand.
GTGACACAACAGGAAACCTGTCCTAGAGTATAAAAGCAGAAAAAATCTCTCTTTCCTTTTAGCAGATGAAGCGTTAAGGGAAATTGGTCTAAGTATTAAAAAAACAAAAACAAAAACAAAAAAAAAAACAAGAAAGAAAAGAAAAGAAAAGAAAAGAAAAGAAAAGAAAAAAAAAGAAAAGAAAAGAAAAGAAA
>JAAGNO010024423.1:33682-58025 GCA_033439905.1 Ceryle rudis
TTAGGTGGATGGACAGGGCATGTGGCCAATAGCAATGTAATGTAGCTCGTGTACTGATAGAGAAATGATATATAAGCTCTGTGTGTGCTTTAATAAATGGCTTCACCTTAGATCACATTGGTCTGTGTTGAGTCCACTCTGGAATCTCCCACAAAGAGTGACAAAAAATGTTAAAGAAGGTATGTAACAAAGATGTAGGCTTGATCAAAAGTAAAACAACAAGAAAAATAGCTGAGACAGCAAACAGTATGTATACAACAGGCTGAGACAGATAACTCTAAGGACACATGGGAAAATGGATGTGGAAAAATGCAGTCATTGTGGCCAGAAAGAAAATCACTTTGCTATTCTTTCAATTTGCTGAGTTATTCATAGCTACGTGGCAAATTAGCACAGAGCAGAAAAACCCCTAATATTGATAGTATGCAGGTGTAGGTTATGTTTTTTTTCCTGATGAGATGAAACTCTGAAAAATAAGTAACTAGAAATGGCTTGATACAAGAGTCATTATATTGGGTTTACATGGCAAGATTTTGGCAAAAGGAGGCTATAGGGGTAGCTTCTGTGAGAAGATTCCAGAAGCTGCCCCCCATATCTGATAGAGCCATTGCCAGCTATCTCAAAGTTGGACCCACAAAGTTGAGCCCATCAGTGATGGTGGTGCCTCTGTGACAAAATACTTAAGAAGAGGAAAAAGCTGCTGTGCAACAGCAGCTGGGAGAAACAGTGAGAATATGTGAGAGAAATAACTTTGTAGACACCAAGGCCAGTGAAGAAGGAGTGGGAAGAGGTGCTCCAGACATTGGAGCAGAGATTCCTCTGCAGCCTGTGGTGAAGACCACTACAGCTTATGGAGGTTCATGGTGGAGCAGATATCAACCTGTAGCCTATGGAGGACCCTGTGCCAGAGCATGTACATGTGCCTGAAGAAGGCTGTGACCCTATGGAGATCTCATGCTGGAACAGGGTCCAGGCAGGGTCTGTGGACCCCTGGAAAGAGGAGCCCACACTGGAGCAGGTTTGCTGATAGGACTTGTGATCGCTTTGGGGTCCCAGACTGGATCAGTCTGTTCCTGAAGGAGTGCACCCTGTGGAAGGGACCCATGCTGGAGCACTTTGTGAAGAACTGACACCCATGGGAAGGACCAACATTGGAGAAGTTTGTGGAGGACTACCTCTGGTGGATCAAACCTCATGCTGGAGCAGGGGAAAAGCATGAGGAGGAAGGAACAGCAGAAATAACGTGATGAACTGACTGCAAACCCCATTCTCTGTCCCCCTGTGCTGCTCAGAGGAAGGAGGTAAAGAAAATTATGAGTGAAGTTGAACTTGGGAAGAAGAGAGGAGTGGGAGAAAGATGCTTTAAGATTGTTCTTATTTCTCATTTTCCTACTTTGATTTTATTGCCTATTGATTGGCAAGAAATTTAATTAAGTTCCCTGAGTTGAGTCTGGTTTGCCCATGATGGTAATTGGTGAGTGATCTCTCTGTCCTTAACTTAACCAATGAGCCTTTTGTCATATTTTTGTCCTGTCATTGAGGAGGGGGAATGATAAATTTGCTTTGGTGGGCACCTGACAGCTTGCCAAGGTCAATCCACCAGAGGTATATTGGGTAATATACTTTAAATATTCACGTATGCTACCAAAAAGTGTCAGCTGTTAGAACAATTATGACTTTTTTGATAACATATTATTGATGTCTAGGTAAAAGAGAAGTCAGCTTCAGTTTTGATCAATAATTGCAGTATGGCACGTAAGAACATTTCTTGTACATCTTAACAGTAACAGTTTAAAGACATCTTCAAACCAAAAATAATTAAAAAAGAATTTATAATGTGATCATTTCTGTAGTGTATCATTCACTTTATTTGTTTTTCGTAGTGTTAGAAATGGAGTCTGATGAGATTTTGTTTAACCTTAATAAATCAAACCAGTGAATAAATAATACTTCTATACTACATTCAAATAAATCTTGTTATTTATTTAGTATGATTAGGTAATATGAAAACATTACCTAATTAATCTAAGCAAAATATTTTCTTTGTATGTTTTATCAACATTGTTAGAGAGTGGCTAGACCATTCACAACAACCAAACCCTGGTGTGTTTAATCTCCTTAAAAGATAACATTATAGGATATGAAATCAAGCAGCTGATAGTTTGATGCTCACTGTTCTTTATAAGAACAAAAAATGAGGTCATTGTTGTGGAGCATACAATTTTTTTGTGTTTATCTATTTACTTAGTTTGCTTGTGGATTTTTTGTGTTTGTTTTACTTTGTATGCATGTGAGTGCAATTGTTTATTTTAGAGTAACAGAATACCCAACATGTCTGTGGTTAGGAAGAAGATGAGAAGATGCAGGGAGAAAGTTGGAGGTTTATTGGTTATGTTCTCTACGAAGGAAACCTTCTTGCTTTGAAAGGCTTAAAATATAAAGTGAAATATAAGATAGGATGTGGAAAATTACTTGTATTTGTGTAACTTACACATCTTACTTAGATTTGTGGCCTTTTTAATCTTCTAAAAAGCTTGATATGATTAAATATTGCTTTTCAGGTGGCAGTTGTTAAGCTTTACTTATGCCTCAGCTTTGCTCTAAAAGTTTGAAACCTTTTTAATTCTTTTCACCACTTACTTCCATGTGTACATGTCAAGTGCAATCTTTTTAAATAAACTTTGTAGCCTTTCCAATAGCAAAGAATCATCGTGAACTTACACTAATGTAGGTGCAGGCTACTATTGAAAGAATTCGTCTTAGGTGGTGGGGAAAACCAGTTTTTCCTGGCTGCATTTTCCTGCCCCCTTTTTTTTTAATGCTAGAATTACTGAAATAGGGTGGTGCTTCCAGATAGATCTTTCATCTCTCTGACCATTGGTGTAGACACAAGAATGGGACTGAACACATTGTTGCTGGGGATATGAAAGAATTCAGGTTTGCACCAGCTTAAACATATTTGTGAAGATGTGCTTGGTCTTCATCCTCGTTCCATTCAATGCATGAGAAGCCTGTTTCACTTTTCATTCATTGTTCCTTCAACTTTCTGTCATATAATAGTACATTTTCAAAGCCTTATAACATCACATTCATCTTCTCTGTCTCTTCTGCTACTGTCTTAGGAGGGATATGTCTCTGCTTTACTTTTCTGTTGTAGCCTTACGCAGTTTGGCTAACGTGGTAGCCAATTCAATATAATAAAGCATAAGCAGTACCCTTAAGATAACATGACTTTACATTGGGACTAGTCACTTAGCATTTAAAGTCCTGCTCTCTCTTCCATAACCTTTTGTTCAAATGCATTTCTGATAAGTGTGACCATGACTGATACTAACAAGGTTTATTTATGAATTTTATTAAATTTGTAAAGAAAGCATCAGAAAATAAAGAAAAGAAGGATATGAACTGTCAAGGCATCAAGAGTGGTTTATATAAAAATATTTATTTAGACTAGTGTTGAAATATTCTAAAGCTGAGAGAATGTTTCATATTGATGTGTGGGATCAAACTCTACAACCTGAGATACGGTTATAAAATAGGCATGTTTATTACGGTGCTGGGCGTAAGGGGGATCGTACTATGTAGCTGTATCATACTATATTTAAGTGTGGTCCTCTCCATATACAGCAAATGGAGGGATTAAAAAGTTGTAACACTGCCTCAAGAAAATGATGCTTTCTCTAACATATAGGTTAAAATCTGCTATTGGAAACTAATATGAAGAGAGACAATTTTAAAATGGGTGCAAGCTGTTTTCATTCTGATGAAATGAAATGAAGTAGCCTTTTCTTTATTTATATGTATATCAGGGAATCAGACATCACTGGGAGTGTTTAAGGGACTGAGAAACAGGGCTCAGTTCACACTTCAAAATAACATTTTACTGGGCTGACATTCATTGTCAATAGACATTGTCAGATATTAGTTATTAGTCTTTTTATTCTTTTTTTCTTCTTTCTTTTCCCTCCTCCAAACAATTAGTCCTTAACAAACTCATTCTAACTTCTCTGTGAATATATGATACTATGGAGCTGATACAGTGTAGTTAGCAGTTATGGCCATGGTCCTTGATTGTCAGTCACTGGTCAAAGTGATCAGGCCGGAGAACTCTGTGATGAGGGACGATGGAACCAAAGCTACTGACTTTATCATCATCCTGAAAATCAAGCTCTGTGTTTCTCCTTCAAATACCTTTTTCTATAATGTGATTTCAGTTGTGGAAAAAAAAAAAATCAAAGGTATCGTGTAGAAATTTTAGTAACATATATATTTCTTATATATTTTATATACATATGGTTGTGGTTTATTTGTTGTTGTTTTCTTTTTTCTTTTTCTTTTTTTTTTTTAATGTATATTCATGCAAGACTTAATTAAGGAGCTCTGAGTACTAAGAATTAATTGTTGATATTATGTTTATTTTTTTCTGGTGAAATGGTCAGTGTAAGTTGGACCTAAATGAATAACTGGGTCATGAAATAGACAATTTCAAGACTGTCTATAGATTGCACTGGAGACCAGTATATTAGTTCAGTAATTAGTGCTTTGGATGGAATACACATGGTAATCCTTGGAATCTGGATGAGTCCACTGATTTCATCTAGTTCATCAAAACTTGGAAAAAATGTGGAAACAAAACATATTTAGAAACATAGAATATCTCAAGTTGGAAGGAACCCTTAAGGATTATTTAGTCCAACTCCCTACTCCTCACAGGTTCACCTAAAACTGAACCATTAAAAGTGTCATCCAGATGCTCCTTGAACTCTGACAGGTTTGGTGCCTTGACTACTTCCCTGGAGAGCCTGTTCCATCATCCAACCTCCTTTTCAATGAAGAACCTTTTCCTAATGCCTAGTCTCAAGTTCTCCTGATGCAGCTTTGTTCCATTTCCTCATATCTTATTGCTGGTCACCAGAGAAAAGAGATCAGCACCTACACCTCCACTGCTCCCCTTGAGGAAATTGTACACTGTGATAAAGCCATCACTCAGCCTTCTCCTCTCCAGGCTGAACAAGTGACCTCAGCTGCTTTTCATAAACCTTGCTCGAGGTGAGGCCACACCAGTGCAGTGTAGAGTGGGATAATCGCATCCTTTGACCAGCTAGTGATGCTGTGCTTGATGCACCCCAGGATGCAGTTGGCCCTTATGGCTGCCAGAACACACTGTTGACTCATATTCAACTTGCCTTCAACCTAAAGCTCCAGTTCTCTTTCCATGTGACTGCACTCCAGCCTTACTTCTCTCCCAGTTTGTACATATAACCAGGATTACCCTGTCCCAGGTGCAGAATATGGCACTTCTCTTGTTAAATTGCATACAGATCTCTAGTCTGTGCAGATCTGCACTGTAAGTCCTTTCTACCCTTGAGGGTGTCCACAGCTACTAATTTAGTATCATCAGCAAACTTAATGTACATTCAATTCCTGTGTCCACATCATTTACACAAACACTAAAGAACACCGAACCCTGCACAACCCCACTGGTGACTGGCTGCCAGCCTGATGTAACACCATTTACTATAACTCTTTGAGCCTGACACGTCAGTCGCTCATGAAAAGTATTATAGACTTGTCTAGCTGTGTGATGGAGATTTTGTTCAGAAGGACACTGTGAAAGACAGTATCAACAGCTTTGCTAAAATCCAAAAAACCCAATCTACTGCCTTCCCTTGGTCAGCTAGGCAGTGACTTTCTCATAAAAGGAAATTAATTTGGTTAAGCAGGAATTTCCCCTTGTGAACCTGTTCTGGCTATGACCAGTGACTGTGTTGTCTCGCAGGTGTTTTTCAACAACTCCCAGAATAACCTTCTCCATAATTTTACCTGTCTCTGAAGTGAGACTGTAATTATCAGGGTTTTCCCTCTTTCCCTTCTTGAAAACTGGGACAACATTTGCCAGCTTACGGTCAACTGGGACCTCACCAGACTCCCAAGACCATTTGGAAGCTTCAGTTTGCATTTTGTTTAAGGAAGCAAAGGAATTCCTTAAAATGTCAGCAAATATGGTCTTGTGTCTTATATACATTTATGATAATGTGTAATCTCTTAAACATTTTCTAAATTAGAAAACCTCTTGAGTTTGAAGTGGTATTTTTATCATTCAACTTGAAATTGTTCTTTTTACAGTTTGTGCTTAAAAATATTATTTCTAATTGCAGGTGTTTGTTCTTCCACGTGTTTCTTCACTTAGTAACACTGATCTGTGCAGCTTGGAAAGAGTGCATAACATGCCAAGAATAAAATCAGAACCTTTATCCAGTAACATATATTCTCCCTATGAACGGACCATCCTCACCTGGTTGAATAAACATTATGAGAAGAATCGAAAAACTGTATGGAAAGATTGTCAAAAAGGTGAAATAATTCTTTAACTATACTCTTCCTTCTAATAATTCTTTTGTAGACTTTTAAAAATGTTATACTTAGAGATATTGTAACAACTTGTCAATGAAAGTTATTTTGAGGGTATAAGTTATTGCCTATCCACAGGTATTTCCTTTCCTTGTATTTCTGTGTTCCAAGATCAGCATCTTTTGACAACACTGTTCATGAAACATCTTCTGTGTTCTGTATGTTCTTACAGTTTCTAACTGGGCATAAAGAGTGAAGTGTGGTGAACCTTCTCATTTTCTTCTTTCCATTAATAATTTCAGGAAGGATGTGCTAACAGTAATTACTTTCTCTTCGTTTTCCTGTTTATAGTAACATGCAGTCATTAGTATTTGTGCTTATAGTGGTGTGTTTGAAAGCTAGCTTTTCAGAATTTTTAGAATAATGTTTGTAATCCCTTCATTCTAATACCATTTAGGAAGGTAATGGCAACCAAGATTCCAGAACATAAATCTTGTCCTACTTGCAAGGTCAGTTTGATGCCTCATAATTGCTTGAATCAGGTTAGACAAAATGACCTGTTCTGTTTAAGACTGATCTAGTCCATTCTGGTATTCAAATCTGATAAAACTGCTCAACCCGTAGTAACTATTACTTCTTCTTCCTTGTATGGTTTCTACCTTTTGCTTCTTGACTCTGACTTTATTGTCTCTTTCAACACTAATTTTGTATTAGTTGTTAACACCAAGAAAGGTCAGTGTGTTGATGATTAGGGAAGAACTCCAGAATGGCTTATAACCCACATATAGAAAAGATTGTCTAGTGTAATTTTTACCTTCAGTGATTTCTGATCTGTCTGAATTATGGATAAGCTATTTGCATATCATCTTTTGTAAGTCTCATTTGGGCATATTCTCTACCTTGCCTATGCTTTGAATATCATCTTGCTTTTCTCATTATACTATATAGAAGCAAATTATACTAGATATTCTCAAATGTGTTGAATAAGATTGAAAGGTTGGTCTATACCCCTTACATCCAACTGAAGTAGATTTCTAGTTGTCAACTCATGGTTTGAGTCTGATCTGATGATTAACTCAGGCAGCTTCCCTAGCTAAAGTAACATTCCTTACAGTAAATATGTGTATTTACAATGTATTATTTCTTTATTATCTGCATCTAGTACCTGCTTTATTGGAACTGTCTTACAGTTACGAGCACTCTGCTTTGCTGGAACTTACCTGAGTCCCATGTGTATAGATGACAACTTGCTGAAAGCATGGCTACCTACCTGGCCAGTGTTGTGGCTCACCAGAAGTGCTGCATGGATATATTCCTCAAACCCACTGTCTCTTCTCTCTATTGTAGACTTTAGTAATACCTATATTTTGAGGCATGGCTAGCCTTGTTTTGGCCTGTAGAAACTCTTTAGGGAGAATATGACTATCAAAATGCATCTGATTTAACATTAAACTTTTAATTGAGTTATAATGTCTAAAGATGAGAGAAATGAATCTGAACCATAAAGTGCAGAACTAGCGGACACTACTGGGCAAAAACCACCAAACCTGTCAGTCCAAGTGGAGTGTCTACTGATGATGCATTTTAAGGAGCCAGTTACTGAAAATTTTTTATTTGCCTAAGAGTATGTAAAAGAATAGAATATTAAAATGAGTTTTTTTTTTTTTTTTTTAATGAGTTGTTGTATGGTTATCAGCAATTGTAAAGTAGATCTTTTACAATTATTTAGTTCTAAAGGCTCCCCAAAATTGGCACCTAAAAAGAATGACATAATTACAGTATTTGAGTTTTCAGAAAATAATAACTTCTATTAAATCATGCTAATAGGACAGATAACTCAGTACGTTAATGTATTCATTTGTGCAGACCTGGTTGCAGATTTGTCTCTGGGTCTCAGGTGAAGATGAGTTTGGGGATTATTGCCAGGGGACATTTATCTGCATTATAGTTCCATCTTACAATTTCATTTAATTACACTTTCCTGCTTTCAGAGAAGTGCAGGATTGGAATGAGAAGGCAGAGTTTATGTATGTTTTCTCTGTGTGGGAAGCTACAGATATTGCCTCGCTATATTGACTTATATATAGTTTTTTGCTTCATGAGTTTTATATTCTGTTTCCTAGAGGGCACACAGAAATAGCGTGGTGTATGCACATGAGCATGCCCTTTATTTTACTTCTAATTCCATTACGCTCACAGAATTACATAAATGAGCATTGCTAAAGATACAGTAATTAAAAAGAAACAAGAAAATTCTGTCAAATTATGAAATTCATAGTCTTAATCTTATAGTTCTGAATTATAAAAGTTCTTAACAGTGTGATCTTATACTGTTCTTACCTGCCTCAATATCTCTTTGAACCCTCTGTTTTAGCCTTCACTTTCCTCTTACATTTTTGCTTTTACTACCTCAGAATGAATTGGTGTCTGTTATCGCGCTGTTCTCTTAGATAAATGGGGCAGAGAATCTGGTAACAAAGGACACAGTAACGACTGAGGTACTCAGTGCCTTCTTTGCCTTGGTCTTTACTTGTAAGACTGGCACTGAGCAAGCCCAGGCCCTTGAAATGAATGGCAAAATCTGGAGCAAGGAGAACCTAGCCTTGGTGGAGGAGGGTCAGATTAGGGAACACTTAAGCAAACTGACAAACACAAGTACATGGGACCCAATGGAATGCACCAGAAAGTGCTGGGGGAACTGGCCAATGTCACTGTCATGTTCAGTAACCTTGGAAAGACCAGGACAATTGCTTAGGAAGAAGTTTGGAAGAGGTCTGGAAGAAAGCAAATGTCATTCCTATCTGGAGGAAGGAGAATCCAGGGAGCTACAGGCCAGTCAGCGTCATCTTGTTTCTTGGCATGGTGATGGAGTAAATAATCTTGGAAACCATTTCCAAACATATGAAGAACAAGAAACTGTTTGGGAGCAGACAGCATAAATTTACAAAGGGGAAATCATGCTTGACCAACCTGTTTGCCTTCCACAATGACATGACTGGCTCAGCGGGCAGATGGAGAGCAGTGGATGTTGTTTATCTCAACTTTGGCAAGGCTTTCAATCGCCTCCTGTAACACCATCATAAACAAACTGATGTAATACAGGCAAGATAAGAGAACAGAGGTTTGGACTGAAATTGAACTGAACTGACAGGGTCAAAGGTTTATGGTTAGTGGCAAAAAGTCTTCCTGGAGGCTGGTCACCAGTAATGTATGTCAGGGGCCATTACACTGAATTTGGTTTTTAAGATTGTACACTGGAGAAGGACTTGCATATCTCAGCAGATTTAATATTCTGATATAGTTGATTCTTTAAATTTTATGATGTTAAGGTTAATCACCAAATTTATACTTAGATATTGTGAAATTTTTCATCATGTTAGCCTGAAAATAAGCATTTAAACTTGCTGTTTTTTTCAGAGGAACAATTAAAATGTCATAGGGAAAAACATCAAAGTATAGTAAAAGAACCCAACTGTCCTTGATTTTGTATTTTTGTTGTTGTTATTTGCTTAGTATCACTAATTTTAAGAGAAGGATTAGTTCTCTTATTCTTGGTACAGTTAGATCAGAGAGCAATTACCACTTTTCGCTTAAAATTTATGCCCCTGCATACTATCATCCAAACACAGCTTTGAGTAAAGAATTAGACCTGACTAGCAATATGACCTTACCATGGAGCTGCTTTCTGCTCAAACTAGTCTATTAGGCGATCCATTCCTACTAATTAAATGAAGATCTAACTGGGCTACATTTCTCAGTCTCTCTTTTGATAGCTAAGCTACTTAAAGTGAAATGTGACAGTGAGTCAAGTGTAACCTACTGCACTGCAGAGTGGTTTTAAATATGCATCCTTATTACTTACTTCTAAAGTGGAAGATGACTATGTCATTTATCAGAACTCTTCTCTTGCAAGAATTAAGATCTCTATAACTTCAAGAACATTAGCAAGGAGTTTACTATCTCCACATTATCTGCCCTTACAGCTACTAAAAAATAAATATGTTTTAAAAGCAGCTTGGCGTATGTTTTTGGAGGGCAAGCTTGTAATATGTCTTACTCAACCATAAAATGGAAACCAATGTTGAAACTTGAGACCAAATGCTGTAAAACTACAAAATACAGCTTTGCCTATTCTACTGAGACCTTAATTATACATGAAATATATGATTCAGTGTCCACTTAAGTCATTATATAGGCAACACTAGTGATAGGAGAGGAAGCATTATTTGAGAGTAATAAATTTTCAGTTTACCTTATACCATTCCTTCACATTTCCTTTCGACACTTCTTTCTCATAGACTAATTACTACTACTGTGAAAAAATAAGGTTCAGGAAAAAACCTTTAAAAAGTTACTAGAGTATTGCAATGCCATAATTCAAAACCTGTACTTCCTAAACAGGATAAAATTTTGCAAATTACTGAATTAAATTGCCACCTGAGAAGCTGTATGTCACTTCCTTATTAATTATGATTATTGTCATGGTGAAAAACATGTTTTGTGAAATAAGTTTTTCTTTTCCAGAAAGATCTTGAAGAGAGTAGATAATTCTATGTTTAATATAAAAGTATTAGAAAATATGACAGTCAGTAAATTGAGCAATATAATCATAGAATATTGGAATATTTTTTATCGGAAGGGACCTTAATGATCATCCAGTTCTAATTCCCATGCCATGGGCAGGGACACTTTCCACTAGATCAGGTTGCTCAAAGCCCCATCCAACTTGTCCTTGAGCACTTGCAGGGAGAGGGCATCCACAGTTTCTCTGGGCAGCATGTTCCTGTGCCTCACCAACCTCACAGAAGATAATTTCCTCCCAGTATCTAAATCTGCTCTCTTTCAGTTTAAAGCCATTACCCTTCACACTATCACTACACTCCACATTTTTCCTGGAGGCCCCCTTTAAGTACTGGAAGGCTCATATATGGTCTCCCTCAAGCTTTCTTGGAGCCTTCTTTTCTTTCTTTAGGCTAAACAATCCCAACTCTCTCAGCCTGTCCTCATGGAGGAGGTGTTTTAGCATCTTTATGTCCCTCAGGTCCATGGCTTTTATATGCTGAGGGCTCCAGACCTGAACACAGTACTCCAGGTGGGATCTCATGACAGTGGAATAGAGGGGGAGAATCACATCCCTTGACTCACTGACCACACTTCTTTTTGATGCATCCCAGGATGTGGTGGGCTTTCTGTGAGTGCACGTTGCTGGGTCATATTCAGTTTTTCATCCATTGATATACCTAGTTCCTTCTCTACAGGGCTTATCTCAATTCGCTTGTCTCCCAGCCTGTATCTGTGTTTGAGATTGCCCCAGTCCAGGTGCTGGGCCTTACAGTTGGCCTGGTTGAACTGCATGAGGTTTCCACAGGCCTGCTTCTCAGGACTGTCAAGGCTCCTCTGGATGGGATTCCTTTCCTCCATCACGTTGACCTGAACAAGGTCTCTCCAGAAATATCTGAACAACCAACTTGAGATGACAACTGATAAACAATCAGTTTGGAGATGTAAGGTCTGTCTCCAGAACTGATACATATGCATTCTCCTGGAAAATCTGCTTAGAGTGGAAGTTCTTCTTAAGAGGAAAGAGAAGTGCTAATCTAGTGCACTGGCACTGCAATTGTCTGACAATGTTAGGCATAGTCCATCTCTCAAGATTCTTACTCTTAAATACATAAATTTTGGTTTTTGTGCTTTTTATTCACTTCAGTGTGAGGTGGGTTATTTGTTGGTTTTTTTTCTTAATTTTATTTTTTAATTTTGATAATTTAGCATGACATCTGCCGTAAAATGGCTGAGAAAGGAGAGATTTTAGTGTGAGATGATGTGTCTTCACAAAATTGTGTGAGAAGTAGAATTTTTGTTTTAAAACTGATTCTGTAGAGCTTTTACTTAAGGTTGCTTCTAGTTTAGCAATTAAAAAGATATTCTTTTCTTTCCCTTTTTGCATATTCTTTTCTTTCCCTTTTTTTCCATGATTTTTAATTCCTCTCTCCTCCTCTCTTTCTTCTTTATCCAATTTTTAGGAAGGGTATTTATGGAGTCCATTGATTATTGCTTCTCAATTTGATACTGCTTAGAGACAACTGAGAAACAAGGGCTAAAGGATATTTTTTTATTTTTGAAGGGTAGAAGGGAAGAATCTAGTGTAATTTCATGTGAGATTTCTTTCAGTTAAAATCACTGAACACAGGCTTTTCCCAAAGAACAAATCTTATTTTCACGCACTTGATATAAAGCTGAATTACAGAAAGTGAAGTGCCTGTTTAATGAACTGCCGTCATGAGTATCATAATTCTGACTTACAAAAAATAATATGACAATATTTTTCTTGAGTGATAAATCTTGTAAATTGTTTCCTGGACTATAAATTTTCACATTTTAAACACATTTTTCTGTGTTATATTTCCTGATTTGCACAACAGAATATGAGTGCAACATAAAATGTAGTGCAGTAAGTAGGCTTTTCTGTCCTGCTTACCTTTCTTAGTCAACCTGAATACTTCATGTTTAAGAATTGCATCATTTCCCATTCCCTTTTGCTGAAAACCCCACAAGAGCATATCAAGATTTTATTTAATAGAAAAGAGAAAAGGAATAATTTTCCTGAATTTTACGTTCATATCCAGTTGAGCAAAACTCCATGTTTAATTTAACTTTTTAGACTTCGGAATTGTATAAAAATATTTGTTTCGTACAGTTTTATTGCTTTATACTGTCCAGAATTATGCAGCTTCAGGGAAATAAATTGTGAAGAAGAATAATCCTTGGTGCACTGTATTGAAAAGATTTAAAGTGTTCATATTTGGAAAACTGCTATAAAGACCTTTCAAAAAAACCCACCCTAAATCTTAGATCCACATATGTGTGTGGATATTTGTGTGTAATGTATAAGCATACATCCATATTTGTATGTAGACATGCATACTTAATTATAAAAATGTATATGTGTATATATTGACCATCAAAAACCTAAATTACCTAAGTAGGAATAATCTGGTAATTATTTAGGAGGAAATTTTTTTTCCTTACTTGCAATACACTTTGAGATGCCTAGACAGCTATTGACTTTCAGCAAAACAAGGTACTTCACAGTGTTAGTATGTCAATTGGGATAAGTAAGCTTTCTGATTATTTGTGTAATTAATGCCACTTCTGCAGTGTATAACAAATATGTAGATTGAGTATGGTATAGCTGTGGATTTAGTAATACAACTTCAGATATTTTGTGGGGACAAAACTTATTTCAGCCTATGAAGTTTGAAAAAGGTTCTGTTAATTCATTGTATGTATAAAATAGTGAATTTTATTGAGTATGGTATTTAAGTTTTTGGTTTTTTGACTAAATAAGGTGGTGCAAGGAATATAGCATTCATTCTGAAGGCAGTATAGAAGCCAGGTATGCTGTAATGAACTGCTGTAATTTATTCCCTTTAAATTGAAGTGATCAGTAAGTGAAATGACATGATGAAAAAAAAAGCGTTGAGGGTGACATTTAAGCTAGAGGCTTTTAGTACCATTCAGTGGTACTGCATGTGATACAGTGGTACTAGTGATTTCAAAACTAGTTCCCTTTACATATGGAAACTTTCTGTGGAAAGCAGCAAAATGGAGAATGACATAAAGTAATACTATTCTTATGTGTTACATAGAATCCTAAGGAATTTGTGAATTTAAGATATTAGTTGGGATAAACATCAGTGAAAATAAAACAGAACTCTGTAGATAGCAAAAGATGATTGGAAATTTTTATTAGGAGCAGAAAGATAAATGTTCATGCCTCAGGGTAAAAGCCTTTTGCAACAGATGTGAATAAATGAGACATATTCCCAGTGTATCCATTTTTCTGTTATTGCCCCATGTGGTGCTTCTTGAACTTTTTTGCTCAGAAATATTATAAATTGACAGTGGTATCAAATCAATCTGACCCTGACATTTCAGGAGTTCATAGAAGAATAATTATCAGTTTTGATGAGTAAAAGTTGCATCCTGCCTGACATATGAACTGTAATTTGCCTACATGTCTCTAATAAAAGACTTCTTGTTTTCCATGTTGAGATAAACATAGCCTCACAGGGGCTATGTGCTGAAGGTAGATATGTTATCATTCTTTAATCCTAATCCATTTTAGGAAAAAGTATAGTAGCCTTTTTTGAAGAATATTCAAAAGCATGTTGCCTCTCATATTTCTTGTGCTTTTATATTGTGTACTTCAGTACCATAATTTTAACCTTGACCTGATTCTAATATCAGCAGAAAAGGTTACTGCTAGATATTTATTCTGTAAATCTTTATATTATTCAATACCAGATTTAAGATATTGATACAGGACTACATGTGTTATTACAGCTATAGATTAGTTCTACCTCCAGAGATTGTCAGATCCCAGAATAGAAAGTTGTTATATAATATTATAAACCATTATTACTGCAGTAATTTACATTTAAAAGGACATAACTGTGATAGTTTAAAGGTCTATCTAGCTCAGTATTTTAACTCCAATAGAATTGGAGCTGAGTAACAGTTCAAACATATGGCAATACTTTCTGTGTTGAGACTTCCAGATCTGAAGTTCAAGAGTACTTGAGATGGAGATGATACTCCTGTAAAGCTGTTCTAAATTTTCATTCTTTGAATTTGTTTAATTCAGTAAATAGGTTTAATTCAGTAAATAGGTTTAAAGTCTATATTGTATGTGAAATATTTCATCTTGAGTTTATTGCTTAATACTGTAATTTGGTACTTCCTTTATCGACATATTTGTGTATTCCACTGAGCTATTTAACAATAATGTCTGGTTCCCATTATCAATGTCATGTCTACTTATATAGACTGTTGTCATATCACCATTCAATTGTTATTTTTCCTTTGTAGTTTCATAGTCCACTTTATGAATTTCTTATAAAGTGCCATTTCATACCTTTGACCATTAAATGTCATCAGCTTCAAGATATTTATGTGAATGTTTTAGGTTTATTTGGAAGGTCTTACAGAATATTAGCCTGACACTGTATATTTTTTCCTCCGTTTTTCAGTAACTCAACTTTGAAAAAATTGCTTGTGGCTATGTAACGGATTTATCATTTTTGAAGATGTTTGTTGTGCCTCCTTAGACATATATCAGTTCATTTTGAAACTGGTAGCAAGAATTTAATTTTTTTTTTTGCTTGTGAAAACAGCACAACAGCTTCACAAAAAATACAGTACTTTCTTTAAAGATTTATTGGTATTCTTAATTTTTTAATGTAAAATAACTCTTAAATGTAGTAGATTGAACCAAATCTGACCCTTTAGGAGGTTTATTGTTTGGTGTAAGACCATTTTGTTCTTTCTGGATGGTCTTCTTATCCAGATAATACCAATACATCATATTTTGGTGCTACAAATTTTTGTCCTTTTCTATTGGAATTTTTCTTTTAAGATTAATGGTAATTTTCCATGGTCTTTTTGTTTTTCCAAAATGAAAGTCATGTGGTGTGTGTGGTGGAAGAATTTTTTAAGTAGTCTTTTCTCGTGAAGGCTACAAGAAAGAAGATCATGATTTTTGATCACCAACCATTTTGTACTTCTTTGTCGTCATTGTTTTGTTTTCTGTTTATGGGGTTCTTTTTTGTTTGTTGGGGTTTTTTTTTGTTATTGTTTTTGTTGCTTTTTTTGTTTGTTTGGGTTTTTTTTTTTGGTGGGACTCATATCAAAGAATACCTTTGTCTATCTATTTAGAATAAGATTGGATATAATTTCTTCCTGGTTATCAGAAGAATGACAGCTTTAAAGATTATAATTTCACTGTTAGCAGTGGTATGTGTTAGTTATTTTGAAACTGTTAGCTGTTTGTTTGCAAAACAATTTCATTCTTTCAGTCTTCCTGTGTACTCAGCTTGCTTGTTTTTTGGTGAACTCTTTTAGTTGATCCATGTCTTTCTTGAAGTTTGGTGCCAGTTACTGGACTTTAGAGCAGGTGAGACTTTGCCAGAACTGAGTAGAATGGAAATTTCCAGTCTACCTGCTTAAGATATAACTCTCCTATTTATGCATCCTAGAAAGTATTTGCTTGTTCTTCAACAGTATGAGATTTGCTGTTATCTCCAAATTCTTTTCTGCAGAATTTCTGGTTATTCTGGCTAGTACTTGCGTAATGAATTATTCTTAAGTGTATTGCACTGTACACATCATTATTTGATTTCATTCCATTTGTTTCAAATCATTACTCCCATTATTCAAGAGCTTAAATTATAGTCCTTTCTTCATGAGTACTTTCAACCCATTCCTCTTCTCAGAATCAGTTCTTTAACCTGCTTGATATTACCTCCAGACTGGACAGAGCTAGTTTTATGCTATTTTCTAAGTTGCAAATGAAAATATTGAATAGTATACAATCTAGGTCTTTGTTTGATTTGTGAACAGCTGATAGTTAGGCTTCCTGGTTTTCAGTGATTTTTGTGCTTCACCTAACAGTACCTTTTTCCTAATCTACCTTTTCCTTGCTTCCTTATAAGAGAGAATGTGACCAAAACCTTACCTCTATTAAAATGTGTAGTATTTTTCCTTTGTCCACAGTATCTTCTGTCTGTCAAAGAAGCAGGCAGAATTTGGCTTAGAGGAGTTTATGGTGACTGTTTCTTGCTATTCTGCCAGTGAATAGGTTGTTTGTCATTTTCCTGTAGAACTGTTATACATATTTCCTTGACTATCTCCATTCAGAAAATAGTTTTCATATCCCACAAAAAATCTTGAGGCTTCAAATCTAATCATACAAATATAAAAACATTTATTTTGTTTTAGTGAAAACTGAGAAAGATCATGGAAAAAAAAAATATCACTGCAAAAACTCTGTAGTCTTGTGTGCTATTGATTCATCAAGGATAGACTAAATCCATCCCAAAGAGGGACTGTGAAGATGGTTTGCTCTTTTCTTTCTCTCTGTGGGAGAACAGAGGGAAAATGTCTAAATGGGAAAATGTTCTTACATTTTTTTTTATTAATATTATTTTAATACATTCAGGATGAATTAGGATTGTGACTGTGTACTAAGTAATTGATGTAAATCCTGTTCCAATGACTTTTTAAAGGCCATAAAATTTTTTACAGCTCAATGAATCTGGACTTTTCAAATAATAATAGAAAATTTAAAATGTGGAAATTAATAGAGTGCCATCACAAAACTTTGCTTCTTCTAGAAATGCTTCATGAAAAAAGAAAGCAGTGTGTCTACAAGTGTTGGTTTAACCTGTCACAAGAAAGTTGAGGACAATGCTGTTATGGTTAGTTACTGCATGCATGCCACGTGATGCCATTGCAAGTTAAAAATAAAATTGCCTATTAAAAATAAATAAATACAGGAATTAAGCTAGTCCCAAATCACTGAACTGAGTATGAAATGACTTCCTTCAGTGCTGATGGGGATCAACAACTGAAATAAAAATACTCTTATTTTGAGGTCACTTATAGGGGCCTCTTGCAGTATATATTTTGGCTTTCCATAACCATAGTAAATATCTGAGTATGCCATGTAAGAGTGACTGCACATCCACTTCAAGTTAATCCTGCTTATTTTCTTTTATGAAATGATTTCACCTATTGTCATGGATGAGAGAGCATAAACAACAGCCTGCCATGGATCGGAATACTGGGGTTTACTGAAGAACAAGCAAGGTCAGAGATCTTACCCTATTTGACAATTTCACACACTCAGTCATTCCACAAAGTGCTATGTTCAAAAGCCATAAATTTCGTTCCTGGCAGAGGAACTACTGCTCTGAGAAGAATAGGCAAAATTTGTGTCAGTTCATGCTCTGCTGCTGCAGCCAGTTAAGAGGCCCAGATGTCACTCTCCAAAGTTCCTGGGCATTCACTGGCATTTGTCTCTATACACCTTTCTAATCTTCTCCTGTTTCCAAGATCATTCCTTCAGGTAGGAGCTTTTTCACCTTCTTTACAGTTCCCTGTTGTCTCTTCAAGACCACTGCTTTTATTTTGGGAGTGTTTCTTTTTGGCCTCTTTCTGTAACTCCAAGTCCCTTGTTTTCCCAATCTAAATAGTCTATGTGCAGAAGCACAAATCATGATCAGCCTAATTGGTACCTCTTCAGTAACAGAAGAATTCTGAACATGCTGCTTTAGTCCAGGTGTTGTCAAAATTTGTGACTATCCCCTTTGGAATGCAGCTAGCAAGTAGCAGGAGTCTGTCTTGATTCAGAATTTCAGTTTTGGACAGTTTCCTCTTGCTTTCCCCTCAACCACAGAGTTATCTGCTACCTGTTAGCATTCATGTTTTAAGCTATTTTTGGCCTACAACACCCATTAGATTTTCATCACTACATTGGCTAAAAGTCTTTATCTTAAAGATCCATTAGTATTTTTTTTTTTTTTTTCCCCAAGAAGTACTAATACAAATGGAATTTAATAAACTAGTATGCTTACAGGAAAATGAAGTATCCTGAATAAAACTTAAGATTTCCTTCCATGAGAAACCTGGGGCTGTTTAGCCTGGAAAAGAGAAGACTGTTAATGTTTACAAATATCTGAAGGGTGGGTGTCAAGTAGAAGGGGCCAGTCTCCTTTCATTTGTGCCCTGTGGTAGGACAAGAGGTTATGTTAGCAAGGTGAAACACAAGAAGTTCCACCACAACATGAGGAAAAACTTCTTCACTGTGAGAGTGACAGAGCCTGGAACAGGCTGCCCAGAGAAGCTGTAGAGTCTCCTTCTCTAGAGACTTTCAAGACCCACCTGGGTATGTTCCTGTGCAGTCTGCACTAGGTGTTCTTGTGCTGGCAGGGGGGTTGGTCTTGATGATCTCCAGAGGTCCCTTCCAACCCTTACCATTCTATGATTCTATGATCTCCATTGTTTATTTCTACTGAGTAATTATATTTAAAAACTTAATTATTGCAGAGTGGTTAGCTGGCAGGTTTTCTGCTAGATTTGATGTAATTAGGAAAAATACATTATGTTTTCTGACTAATTTATTCATAATCATTTAAGTGAAGTAGGTTAATTGATAGTAGGATTAACTAGAAAACAACAAAAATAATGTAAAAGCATTTAATTAGTCAAAATGGAAAAATCTTCCACTTCATGTTTTTCTTTTCTTCATGCTCTGATTTACATAGGCTATAAAGCTGTAGTTCAATAAATGCTTTTTTTAAACAATAACGTTACATTGTTTCATTATTGTTTCATAAGTGGCACAGCCATTTATGTCACTGCACAATAAACTGGATTGGTGTGATCCAGATTAAAAAGTAAAGGAATGTTTTGCCGTTTCTTTTTAAGCCATCTTTGTTCCCATACCCCTTTGCTGCCACACAGACACTGCTACCAGCACTAAAGAAAGGATTAGTGGAGATAAAAGAAAGTACATGGGTACTCAGGACCAATGGTATTGCTTAAGTGTGTTACAGTAATATTCCCACCAGAAGACTGAAGGTAGCTAATGGTACAACAGTACACTTGAAGTAAGATTTGAAATTAAAATAGGGTAAACAATAAAGTTTAGTTTTTGATCAAAGCATCTGGTTTACTGGTTTGCATAACAAGGTTGAAGAAATCAGTCTAGATGATAAACCACTAACAATTCAATATTGGACCTAATTTAAAAGGAAAGCAGAAATAGTTAATCTTTAAAAGTTAGAAGTATGAAAATCATGCTATATTAAAAACACTAACATTTTGTGCTGAGAGTGAGTCTTAGTTCTATTAATAAAAAAAAGAGAAATTTTTGGTCTCAACTATAATCAATAACATGATGTATTTATATTAGAAAAAACTTTTTAGGAGGAACACAGTCTTTTAAAAATGTATTATTCTATTTTTAAACAATTTGGTTTTGATGTGACTACCTATTTCTGAAAAAACTATAAGAAATTTGTGAAGGAATTTGGATGAAATTAATGTCTCCCATTGTAGACATTTATAAAATGTACGTCTGAATTTAGTTAAAATCAATACTACCCCAATTTAGATGTCAAGGCCCATATTTACTGTGTTCTGTTCCTGTCATAGGTAGCAGGGAGATGTTATATATCCAGTCAGACTTCATCTTTGGTGCCTTGCCCTTCAGAATTATCTAGGACCCTTAAACTTTGAGTTTTCTGCTTGAAAAAGTGTTGTTTCAGTTAAACAGTAGAAAAGAAAATGATTGTGACATGGTGAAATATTTTTTTTCTTTCTAAATTTATAAATGTATGTTTTAGTTCTGATCTGAAAACTTAGAGAAAACTAAATATTCATTCTAATGTTCTTTTAAATACTGAGGGTTTTTTAAACTGAAAATACATTTAATGACTATTTAGAATAACATACAAATCGATTGTAATTTTCCTTCTGTTCATACTAATGAAATGACAAAAAAAAAAAACCCAAAACCAAACCATTGAAGCTTAACTGAATTAAACTTTCTCCAGAAAATGAGATTTTTTAAATAGTAATTAAACCCCCCATTTTTTTTTTTAAATGTTCTAGAAGAAACTTGCTGTTTTCTGTAAAAAGGAGAAGAGAGTTTGTCTTTCTTTTAAAGTCAATTCTTCTGTTTAAACTGTGAAAGCTTATTTTTTAATATTGGAAATGGAACTAAATAAACTTTCATGGTATTGCAGAAGAGACAAATGTGTAATTATTAATATAATTGATACATGATATTATATACATCGATTCATTCATACTAAGATTTCCATCTATCTTCTGATATGTTTCATAGGTTTGGGGATGGTCATGGTGGGGGGGATGTTGGCCCAAGTTACACCTGTTTAGAACCAAGATCTTACAGTTGTGAAAATCCATCTTGTTGAATGTGATTGAATGTATAAACAGAGAATGGTGGGAAGAACTACAGCACTACAGATAGAGGTGTTGACAGCAGTTGCCTTCAGAACTCATGGACCTATTGATCTTTTCTTTCAATATTTGAAGTCACTTTACAGCATGAAACAGGAAAAAATAAAGACTTTTGGACCAAACCTAAACATCACCACGCTGAAGAAGTGGTAGACTAAAACCATTATCAATGTCACAGCATTAAGTTCAGATGAATTTACATGCCTTTTTACAACACTGGCACCTATTCTTTCATACTAGAGCTATATGGATATGCTGAAGTATCTGCAAATAGTTGATGTGAAGTGATAGACATTTAAGTTTTCAGATGCTGAGGCATCTGTATTCTTCTATAAATGAATGGAATCATGAAACACATTTTGCTTAGAATATGGTACAGGATTTTGTTACAGGTTGAATTACTTTTTTAAGGTGTAGTTAGTCATTCATATTCTAATTACTTTTCCACCGAGTTTTTGATACATTCTTTTTTACACTTCAGCAGTGTCTTTATTGTAGCAGTTAAATAAGTAATATCTAGCACCCTTCCTGAAAGTATTTTTCGGGAGTAATGTTAAATCTTTAGTGCTTAGTAAATTAGACCAAACAACATCCTTATTCCCACATTATTGTACACAAACATGAAATGAAAAAAATAATTCTGAATTGATTTCTACTAAAAGCAGCAGGTTGTAAGGTGGTTTTAGGTGTATAGTATCTTTCTGCATAGCACACAAAATCCTTCTGAGGCTTTTTATTTGGTTCTTATGCCACAAAGAAGCATCTTTCGCTATAGGTATGTTTTTTTTCTCGGAATGTCTACTTTTTTTATGTGTCCTGTCATAAGTCCTGTACAGAATTGTCTTCTAAATAATTTATTTTTAACCTGTCCTTTAGATGCAGTTCTGGATCACTAATGAAAGATTCATCAGTAATTTTTCCTTTCAAAATCAGCAAAATGTAGTCCTGAAGCTGTACCAAGTACTTTCTCACAAAGTACTTGATAATGATAAATACTGAATACTTTTGGTTTTGATGTTTTCTAGAAAGGATACTTCTTTGGTTTTTGGTTTGTTTTTTCTTAATTGCTTCTCTCCAAATGTATAAATGTGTACCAAACCATTAATATGTTGTAGTGATCCTGACTGTAAGGTCATTGTACATAAAGGAGGCAATTGATCCACCTAACAGTTAAATTCAGTAGGTTCAGGCCTGTGCTGCACATACCCCTTGGCCACAGACTAAACTTTTGCCAGCTGATTGTAACAGAGCAGCCCACATGCAGCTCCCACTTGGTACCAGTGATTACACCATCATCTCATTCTTGTCTTTAACTAAAACTTAAGCACAAAGTTCTCACGTGAACATCCTTTTTATCTGCTGGCAGAAATGATCAGCAAAATTGTTATTTTAACAAAATCCTACAAGAGCTAAACCTCCTAAAGACTGCATCTGTAGTGTGCTGCATGCTGACTGGAGGTCAGTTCCAATGCTGCATGACTTGGGGTTCCCACTGTCTGAAGGGATGTAAGGTCATCCATAAGAACCTGTTTTTCCCTGTAGTGTTAGCTCCAATAACTTCTAGGGATACTTTATAAAAGTCTGAGTGTCTTAATGGGGTCATAATGAACCAGCACCCCCTGGTGCAAAACATATGAACATCAAAATTTTACTTCTGGGTATTCATAAACAATCTTTGAAAATTCTGTAAGAATGTCACTCTTCTATGACATATAAAGTCACAGTTTGATAAAATTCTCTTGTATGTTAGCTAGCTTATTTTATGAAAGCTAACTAATAGATTTTATTTATAAAAAAATCAGTATCTCCTGGTATTAATTTTTATTTGAGACTATAATTTGATATATTTGGTTTGCATTAGTATAGAATTCCAGTTGAATGCACTTCATATTTAATGATTTGCCTCATGGTTAGTTTATTTCTTCTATCTGGGTCTTGAATAGTCTATCCCTTAATTTTTGTCTGAAGCATAGTATTTACAGCACTGTAGAACAATTTTATAAGCTTACAACTTATATGTTTGATATAAATGAAGAGCTCCATGATGAAATTTAAACCTGTAGCTGATAATAAGCTACTTATTTGCAAATTTGACTTAACTGTACTTCATAGGGGACCAGTTGAAGTTACTTGAGCTGATATTGATAAATTATGATCTGACATTAACAGCAGCATCTCCAGCTACTTTTCCCCTATCACTAATTACAATTTTGTAATTACACTTAATATCAAACAGAAGTAGGTGGGTAAAGGCAATTGAGGAGGTACAAACTCCAGTAAAATAACTGCTAGTGAAAGGAACTATTCTGAAGATTCATAGTGTCTTCAACACTACATGGAATGGTTACCGTTGCTTCAGTTTAAGATAAGGAATGCTTATTCCAGTTTCAGTGGGTTTTGGATTTGTGACCTGGCTTTTGAATGATAACTTGCTTGGTCATATCAGCCTGGCTGATGTCTGAAGGTACTTAGGAGTGAATAAGGTTACCTTAATAAATTTGATAATTTTCTATATACAACAGCCTACTTTCTTTCTTAGCGTGGTTTTGGTAGCGTTTGTTCAGAGTATATAACATTCCTCAAAATACTGTCTCAACTTTAAAAAGCTTAGTAACACTGATTGAAGTTTTACACTTATTGCTTAGTGTCATCTAATTTGTGAGAGCAAAAGATTCAGCATTCTTGACGGCTAAATGAGACCATTGTATTCCAAATGCATAGAGAATCTGTCCTTTTCTTTCTTGAACTCTCATTTAGTTTTTTTGTATTCTTTCTGTAAAGGTAGAGATCTTT
This sequence comes from Ceryle rudis, assembly GCA_033439905.1. Classification (NCBI taxonomy): domain Eukaryota; kingdom Metazoa; phylum Chordata; class Aves; order Coraciiformes; family Cerylidae; genus Ceryle; species Ceryle rudis. Next base: position 57,656 of record JAAGNO010024423.1, read on the forward strand.
AAAATATACATTATTTGTGCCCCTGCTTTCATGTGATTTGTCTTGTAGAATGAAGCTCTTAAGAACAGATGTGAAATAAAGTTCTGAAATGTGTAACCTGGTGAAAACTTTTATGCTTCTGTTAAGTTATTTCTATGTCAAGTATTGGTCTCTCCAAATTCTTCTTTTGATAATGAACATAGTGGACTGTTCTGAACATTGTTATATTACTAACATAACAGTTCAGTATCAATATTTGTTATCATTTTGTGGTAGCTTTTTTGAAAGATAAAACCATTTTTTTTTATTCTAACTATTCTAACACTAAGACGTTTATGTTTTTATAATATGAAGGAGATTTTTGAACATCTCAGATTCTGTAGCACATCAG
>JAAGNO010024425.1:6180-16746 GCA_033439905.1 Ceryle rudis
GCAGAGTAGAGGGGGAGGAGAACCTTCCTTGACCTGCTGGACATACGCTTCTTTATGCACCTCAGGATACCATTGGCCTTCCTTGTTGAACTTCATTGCCATCCCATGGATAACTTACTGTCCACCAGAACTCCAATGTCCTTCTCCATGGACCTGCTTTCCTGCAGGTCTACGCCTAACCTGTACTGCTGTGTGGTGCTATTCCTCCCCAGGGGTAGGACTCTACACTTGCCCTCATTGAAATTCATTAGGTTCCCCTTTGCCCAGCTCTCCAGTCTGTCCAGATGTCACTGAATGACGGCACGGCCTTCCTGGTATATCAGCCACTCCTCCCAGTTGCATATCAGCAGCAAACTTGCTGAGGTTCCAGGTCATTGCTGAAGATGTTGATTAAGACTGGGCTCAGTACTGACCCCTAGGGAATACTGCTAGTTACAAGTCGCCAACTGGACTCTGTGCCACTGATCACGCCCCTCTGAACTCTATTGTTCAGCCAGTTCTCAACCCATCTCGCTGTCTGCTCTTCTTACCCACACTCCCTGAGCTTACCCATGAGGATGTTATGGGAGACAGTGTCAAAAACCTTGCTGAAGTTTTTTGTCCACTGTTCTCTCTGAATATACTCATTCAGTCACACCATCATAGAAGGCTATCAGATTAGTCAGACATGAATTCCCTTTAGTAAATCCATGCTGGATATTCTTGATAACCTTCTTTTATTCAATATGCTTAGACATGATCTACAGAGTGAGTTGCTCCATCACCTTTCCAGGGATTGAGGTGAGGCCAACTGGTCTGTAATTACCAGGGTCTTCCTTCTTGCCCTTTTTGAAGACTGGAGTGACATTGGCTTTCCTCCCATCCTCGGGGACCTCTCCTGTTCTCCATCATCTTTCAAAAAAGATGGAGAGTGGTAAAGCAACAACATCAGCCCACTCCCTCAACACTCGTGGGTCAACCCATTAGGGCTTGTGGACTTGTGTGTGTTCAGTTTACCCAAGTGATTTCTAATCAAATCCTCATCAACCAGCAGAGAATCTTCTTCCCAGTAGGCTTCCTCTTACTTCCAGGGTCTGGGATTCCTGAGGGCTGGTCTTAGCTGTGAAGACTGAAGCAAAGAAGGTATTCAGTAACTCCATCTTCTCTGCATCCTCTGTCACCAGGTCTCCCACCTCATTCAGCAGTGGACCCACATTTTCCCTCTTCTTCCTTTTACCACTGATGTATTTGAAGAAGCCCTTCTTGTTCTTTTTTAATTCCTTTGCCAGAATTAATTCCAACAGGGCCTTGGCCTTCCTCGTTGCACCCCTACAAACCCTGACAGCATTCCTATAATTCTCCCAAGAGACCAGTCCCTTTTTCCACATGCTGTGAACTTCTTTCTTCCACGTGAGTTTTTCAGCATCTCCTTGCTCATCCATGCTGGTCTCCTACCTCCTCTACTTGATTTTTTACTCAAAGGAATGTACCTATCTTGAGCTTGGAGGAAGTGATATTTGAATAACAACCAGCTCTCTTGGGCCCCCCTACCTTCTTGAGTCTTAGCCCAAGAGATTCCTCCAAGTAGGTCTTTGATGAGAACAAAGTTAGCCCTCCTGAAGTCCAGGGTTGCACTCTCACTTACTGAGCTGATTCTTCCTCGTATGATACTAAACTCTACTATATTGTGATCACTACCGCCAAGGCTGTCCCCAGCCTTCATATTCCCAACCAGACCTTCTTAGTTCATCAATAGAAGGCCCAGCAGCACACCTCTCCTCATTGGCTCTTCCAACACCTGCATCAAGAAGTTATCGATGTGTTGCAAGAGCCTTCTAGACAGAGTATGCCTCACTGTGTGGCCTTTCCAACAAATATCAGGGTGATTGAAGTCACTCATGAACACCACGGAATGTGATCTTGAGGCTACTTCCAGCTGTCTGTTGAAGGCCTCATTGGCATCCTCTTCCTGGTTTGGTGGTAGATACCCACAACAGTTTCACCTAAGTTTGTGTGACCCTTAATTCTTACCCATAAGATTTCAACATGTTCTTCATCCTCCCTGGGTGGAGCTCAATGCATTCCAGTTGCTCTCATACATAAAGAGCAACTCCACCACCTCGCCTTGCTGGTCCATCTTTCCTAAAAAGTACATAACTGTCCATGACAACATTCCAGTCATGTGAGCTATCCCACCATGTCTCAGTAACTGCAATGAGATCATGGCCCTGCGACTGAACACGATCTCCAATTCCGCCTGCTTATTCCCCATGCCACATGCATTGGTGTGTAAGCATTTTAGGGAGGGAGTTGACCACATAATTTTTGACTTGAAGAGTGGAAGACCTTCTGGTTCTCAAAAATGCTAGCATGCTGCCCAGCAAGTTCTGGGATACAACACCCTGGGGGCTCTCTTGTAAGCCCAGATACATGCCTCTCTCCCTTCAATTCTAATTTAAAGCCCTGTCAATCAAGCGAACAATCTCTTGTGCAAATATTCTCTTCTCCCTTTGAGAAGGTGTCTCTCATTTGATGTCAGCAAACCTGGTGCTTTATAGATCATTCTGTTGCCAAAAAGCCAAAATTGTTGCAGTGACAGCAGGTACAGGGCCATGTATTAATAGACTGTATTTGCCTGTTCACTCCAGTGTCACTGCCAGCAGCCGGAAGAAGAGAAGATAATTTGTGCCCCAGGTTCCCTCACCAGCTGTCCCATTACTCTAATATGTCTTTTGATTGTTCTTGGACTACCAGTCTTAGCATGCATGGAACTGACATGGAAGATCAGTTGTGGGTAATAGTCTGAGGACTGTACCAAGGTAGGAAGTTTCCTAGTGATGTCCTTAACCCGGGCTCTAGGGAGACAGCAGACGTCCATGTGAAGAGGGTCTACCCACCACCATATCAGACCCTCTGTTACTGTCAGAAGTGAGTTGCCTACAACTGTAACCTTTCTTGTTTTTCTTGTGAATGTGTTCTCGATGTGGGCATTAGGCCTTTCTGACTGTGGACAAATCTCTGGTGTAGGTTGCCCATTGACTGCATCCTCATTTGGCTGATCTTTCTCAGCCAGGGCCTCATACCTGTTCTTCAGTGGCACTTGGGGGAGTGAGGTGGGCAAAGAAGGAGATTGTCTGCTGTCATGACTGTGAACTTGCCTCCACTGACTCCCCTCATTCAGACTACTGCCTCTGATCTGATGGGGGCAGGGTACAGGGTTCCCCTGATCCTGGATGTCTTCTGACAGGTGTTCCCATTTCTGTTTGAGGGAGGGCAGGGCCTGGCTCCACCAGTCCATCTCCTGCTCAGTCTCCCTGATGCTCTTCAACCTTTCAACTTCATCTTGCAACTCTGCCATGTGACAGAGGAGATCACCCACCTGTTCACACTGCATGCAGCCATTCCCACCACTGACATTTGTTGCCAGTGCCAGGCTGTGACATTCCTTGCAGCCCATGACCTGACAGCTGCATGTTTCTGTGGGTGCTCTGTGTGAGTTCCCACATCCACCCTGGCAAGCACTTAGTGTGTGACCTGAATTAAATGATATCTCTCTTAAATTAAATTATAAAACCATTAAATTTGTTTCTGTTTGAGTTTGGAACATGACCATACAGATTAAAAGTTAAAATGCTTTGGAAAAAAAAATCCTGTCATAAAATAACAGAAAGATCAGACAGGCAACACTTTAATGAAGATAAACCAGCATCATCACTATAGTACTGTGGTACTTGTTCAAGTCATCCAGTTTTGTCATTAATCACACAAGGAAGACATCAGCTCTGCCACCTCACTGGCTTTTCAGTAGCAGCTCAATGGCTTTGATTCTCCAAGCTTAGACAGTTTTAGACCTGTAAGAGAAACTTAAGCTTTGAAATGTGTCTACTTCTTCTCAAATACCAGATCTTAATTACACCAAAGGCAACTGTTACTCAGAATTTTCAACCTGATGGGATTGTGAAGAATGCCACTGATGGCAAAATTCTTTATTCAACAGGTATTCTCTAATTTCTCCTCCTCAACAATGTTTTTTGTAACACTGAATTGGGCCTTTCTGGATTTATGCTCCTCCTAAACTACTGCTTCATGTGTACCACCAGCACATGTTACTAAGTCAGCCCACTCTACTAGTTGCATCACTTCCCATTATGTCTAACTGCATTTATTAAAAAGGCAAATATACTGTTTTGTTTGTGCCTTTGAAAATATTTTATTGCACCCTGAACACAGATGTGCCATATGTGGAGTTGCACACATTAAAGGTTTCAGTAGTAGATCAACTTGTGCTACACTTCCCCATTTAGCTTTTTAAATATTTGTTTGGATGTTTGTTTCTGCAGTGAACAGGATTTAAAATGATATAAACCCAATAATGAAGCAATAAAGTGCTCCCCTGTGCAGAGTTCATACTACATTTAATTGTCACGATGGAGCAGTTTATGGCAAGTATTCTTAGATGTGTGAAATTTTACTGTTACTGTGCTGCAGATGTTTCTAGGTAACCTTTAAGAAGAGTGGGAAATATAGATCTTTGAGATTGCTGCTTGTGCTTTATGAGCATATTTTATAGAAATCTATAGAAATGAGAGTGACACAAAATAACGTTGATATTATTGCCTGAGGGCAGGGCACCTTTAATGTGTCTCAGTGGGAGCCCAATAAGCCCCACAGTCATGGTGAGGCTTAGTGTGAAAATCAAGTTTGGGTTTTGCATCCATGGAGGCCTGCAGGAAATCAGCAGAGGAAAACACTGGAAAAAGCATACAGCCAAGGCTGAAAGAAGGAATACTGAAGCTAACTCAGAGACAGGGTTAGAGAATGCATTATTTGTAATATTATTCTAAAGTATAAAGCAGCTCTATATATTTATGTATGTACAAATATATAATGTATATATGTTCTAAATACTTTATAAATGTGATGCCCTTGCTGATAATCACAGCTGCTTAAAAACAGGTTTGGGATCTGGATGAAAATTTTGCAACATAACACTCTATCTTTTTATTCTGTTGTAGTGTGGCCTGAACCGTTAGTAATATTGGGGTCATTAGGAGCAGTCAACATGGTTTTACCAAGGGCAAGTCATGTTTGACCAACCTGATAGCCTTTTATGAGGACATAGATGATGGGAGAGCAGTGAATGTGATTTATCTTGATTTCAGTAAAGCATTTAACATTGTCACCCACAGCATCCTCAGATCTAAACTGAGGAAGTGTGGTCTGGATGATTGGATAGTGAGGTAGATTTTGAACTGGTTGAAGGATAGAAGGCAGAGAGTTGTGGTCAATGGGACAGAGTCTAGTTGGAGGCCTGTATCTAGGGGAGTGCCTCAAGGGTTGGTACTGGGACCAGTATTATTCAATAGACTCATCATCGACCTGAATGAGGGAACAGAGTGCACTGTCAGCAAGTTTGCTGATGACACAAGACTGGGAAGAGTGGTTGACACACCAAAAGGTTGTGCTGCCATTCAGTGAGACCTAGACAGGCTGGAAATAATGAAATATAACAAGGGCAAGTGTAGAGTCTTGTGTCTGGGAAAGAACACCCCCAGGTACCAGTATAGGCTGGGGACTGACTTTTTGGAAAGCAAAGTAAGGAAAAGGGACCTGGGAGTCCTGGTGGACAGAAGGGTGACCATGAGCCAGCAATGTGTCCTTGTGGCCAGGAAGGCAATGGCATCCTGGGGTGTATTAGAAGGGCTGTGGTTAGTAGGTTGAGAGAGGTTCTCCACCCCCTCTACTCTGCCCTGGTGAGGCTGCATTTGGAATATTGCATCCAGTTCTAGGCCACTCAGTTCAAGGACAAGAAACTGCTCGAAAGAGTCCAGCTCAGAGCCAATAAGATGATTAAGGGAGTGGAGCATCTCCCTTATGAGGAAAGGCTGAGGGAGATGGGTCTCTTTAGCTTGGAGAAGAGGAGACTGAGGGGTGACCTTATTAATGTCTATAAATATGTAAAGGGTGAGTGTCAGGAGGATGGAGCGAGGCTCTTCTCAGTGACGTTCAATGACAGGACAAGGGGCAATAGGTGCAAGCTGGAACACAGGAGGTTCCTTGTAAACATAAGGAGAATTTTTTTCACAGTGAGGGCGACAGAGCACTGGAACAGGCTGCCCAGGGAGGTTATGGAGTGTCCTTCTCTGGACACATTCAAAACCCTCCTGGATGCATTCCTGTGTGACCTAGTCTGGGTGATCCTGCTCTGGCAGGAGGGTTGGACTAGATGATCTTTTGAGGTCCCCTCCAACCCCTAACATGCTGTGAATCTGTGAATCTGTGATGAACGTACCTTATCTGAGTCCTTATAAGTCATTAAACCTGAAGTGATTAGCAATGGCTGAGATGTCAGCAGAGGAGATCTGAAAATGGAATTGTCTGGGTGTCTTAGAAGATCTGTAAAATTCTTGAGGTTTTGTGGGGCTTAACTCTTCATGAGTTTTTCTATGATGTTATATCACCCTGCTATCTCTCTTTGCCATATTATTAACAAACATCTTTACTAATGTGGAGTCCAGGATGGCTCACGGGCACAAGGTGCAATAGTCAAAATTGTGGCTCAAGGAACTTCAGTACAAAGGAAAAAAAGAGGCACTGGGGATTTTAAGAGCTAAAGTTCAACAACTAGGTAGTAAGTCAAATAGCTAAACATAGGTATCTAGTGCCCTGATATTTGTGGTTGGAGTTGTCTTCTTGGAAATGAGAGAATAGTTCCGTTTTCTTGGTGTGACATGGGATTTGAGCATGGGTTTGTTACGTTCTTTGAATACAACTATGTGAGCAGAAGTGGAGGTGGGTAATGCAGCAACCTCTCCCTGCATTTCCTTGAAATTTATTAGAAATGTCAAAAAAAAAACCCCAAAACCCCAAACCAAAACCAAAACCAAAACCAAACCAAACCAAACCAAAACAAACAAACCAAACCAAACCAAACCAAACAAACAAACAAACAAACAAAACAAACAAAAACCCCAAAACAACAACAAAAAAACCCCAAATATCATTGCCAGAAAGTCAAGGCAATACATTATGGATTTCTAAAATATTTTGCCTATTTTATTTCAGCTGTAACCAACCAGTAAATTTAACATGAATTTGAGAAATTATGTGATTGTCCAGAGATTATGGAGGTTTAATATATATGACAAATAACTGGTTTATTATTGTGAACTAGCAGAAGTTACATACATCCTCCACATGGGGGAGTTTTCTTTTAGAAATGAAGTCCACAAAAAGACTGGGTTTCGATGCAGTCCCGTGTGAGCTAGAGAACCACAGCAATAAAAGTACATTTGACTTTAACTACTTCAACATTTATCATCTTATGTGATATTGCTTAAACTGAAGGCATTTTTCATTGAATCTACTAGTAACAATCATTCTTAATTGTTTCCATTGCATGTTTGAATCGAGACGAGGTATATATTTTCTGCATGACTAGAGAGATTGTTGCTCTTAAAATTCTGTCTCCCTGCAATGACATCTATGTTTCTGTTCCTAAACCACTTCTGGAAAATTGTGTTAAAGTTATTACTGGATTCAGTCAGAAAAGTGTGCCAGTATCTCTGCAGAATTATTCAGGAGATGATTTCAGAATGTATCCTAAATGATCTTAAAGGAGGTAACCAGACTCTTCTCCAAAGTGCACAATGAAAGACAAGGAGCAATAAAAACTTCCAATAAGGAAAAAAATCAAAAAGTGTCATTGTCATCCTTGAAGATTTTAAAAATTTGGATTAGACAAGGCCCTGAACATCCTCCTCCAACCTTGAATTTAGACCCTCTTTGAGAAGGCAGATGTACTAAATGGGATCCAGAGGTTACTTCCCACCTAAATTGTTCCAGGTAGGAATCTGAACCCTGACACATTAAGAATGTTTCCTTTGGCCAACATTAGGCCAATTATTTTCTTGTTGTTCCATTCAGAAATTCATAGGCCTCTATAGATATTGTAGTCTGAGAGCCTTATGTGCATTATACAACTGCCATACAGATTATTACCAATCAACTCCGTTCTGCTAATTTTTTCAGTGTTGCCATAAAAAATAAGTGACTTTATTCATTACAATACTCTCCAAACTGAAAGACTGTAAAAGGTTTTATACATAGAGGTTACAAACACAAATTTGAATGCATAAATTGAGGAGAAAAGGGATTGAAAAAGGTTATAGGTAATAGGGATTAAGTTTTCTTGAATAGATAGCAACTGCAGACATCCATTCCCTCAACACATCACGTTCATGAGGGAACCTCTTGCCTGCATTATTTTGGTTTTACAAGAACATACACTAACCAGCTAGATTAACTATGTGCTAAACCATAGTTTCACATTCCTCCTTTTGTTTGGACTTAGAGATAGAATCTTTGGGTGGAATTGGCATTAATTAGATGTGACAGCCACCCAACACTCAGGCTCAGTGCAAATCCTGCAAGTGTCAGGAGCTCAGTATGTTACCGTGGGAGCTTCTGTCCTTGACCATAGAGAGTGGTGAATAATAATCTAACATGCTTGTTTAATTGTTTCTTGCATTTTTAATGTGATAAGTAAGACTTTTTCTCAGAGTACAGCAAAAACACAGTACAGTAACGCAGGAATGATAAATATCTGGTTCTGAGTCTGTCATACATTCAGCTATGAAGTACAGCCAAACTCAGCCAGATGTTAAAAATGCCTGTGCAGACCCAATACAGTGAAGTGTTTGGGCATGTGAATTCTGGGGACATCTTCAGATTAAGCATCTGCTCTGGGTCTTCATAAAATTTCTGAGTTTTTAGTGTGGCTTTCAAAATAAACATGTTTAAGGGCACTGAGAACTGGGTTTGGAAGGAATGAGAGGAAGAAATGAATGTTGGAGAGTATAAAGCCTGGAAACTTGATTTAGGAGAGCACTCCAATTTAAACACAAGCCCAAAGCACTTTTCTGCACAGGATGTGTGGGATGAATCCATGCATTGCAAAGTATGGCATAATGCTTAGTAGAGTGTGAAATTAATAAGAGAACATGACTATTTAGCACTTGAAACAAGTGTTTTAATCTTTTAATTTCAGCATTACTAACAGTCTGAATCTTCGTAGGTTGGAGTGGTTTCTTGCACTCTAGACTCCTTTAGTTTCCTAGCCTAAACTAAGTAAAGCAAAAAGATGCTAAAGGGAAGACAGTAGCACACCTTCTTCTATTAACATTGGCCAAATCATCTAATCTTATGTTAATAATCCTACTAAGAGTAAATATATGTGAAGAGACACGACCAAGTGGAGGACAGCATACAAGGTACAAGTTCTTCATCTTCCAGCATGTCTGTTGAGTTATTTTTATTTAATATTTATAAGGTAAGCAGGGCATTTTATGCTTTTTTATATGTGACATCTGGTTTTATAATTTAGGAAAAGTTAAATTTAAAAGAGATATAGGAAAATTCAGTGCTGGATACTGAGGAAGATTTTCTAGCCTGCCACAGTAGAAAGCTATGGTTCCTTCCATCCAGAGATTACAGTGCAGAGCTACTGATTGTTTGCTTTTCTGTGAAGTGATGCATGATTAGGCAAATGAAGCCACACTGTGAAAGAGTAGGACTAGACTTCCTCTGAGACAGCAAGTGGAGGATTTGGTTGATTCTGAATGGAAATGATCATGGATAGGAGCAAGAGTAAGGCTGGATATGAACAGCCTTTCCTTCCATATTGACTTCCATTTTCTTTTGGAGAGATCCAATTCAAAAATGGTGGTTCTATGGCAGGAGTGCAAATTAATTCTTCCTCTCCAATTTTTATGAAATTGTCATTTTTTTGAACTTTAAGTCAATTACCACATTTCCCTTTGGAACATTTTGGCTTTGTTTTGGTTTTGATTGTTTTTTTTTTTAATTTTATTTTGAACTAGTGACATTTTTGTAAGAAAAAACCAAACCAAACCAAAACAAAAACAACGAATATATAGTTAAGTATATTTTTTTTAATCTGGTAGAATGCATTATTGCTCTTTAGATTTTTACAGGTTTCAGTGTTGATCACAGAGCAGAAGTGAGGTTCACCATGGACCTACAATGGTGCTTTGTAGTAGTAACACAAAAGATGAAACAAAAAGGAGCTGAAGATGGTTTTGTGATTATATAAAACTTGATTTGCAGCAGCTTGAAGAATCACTAATCATAGAACAACCATCTTCTGTGGTAGACTTAGTACAAAACCATAGTAAACACTCCCAAAAGACTTTAGCTTGTCTTCTGGATGTAGTCATACATGCATGCATGCATGATGTTTGGACACTATGACCTAATATGACAATATGTGATAGAACTGGAAAAGGTGATCAAAAATTTCCAATCTAATCCCCTAGTACCTTGTTTCCTTATATTAGCCTGCTTGCATCTTTATTTGCTGTCTATTGTTTTTAAGTCAACATTGCTTTTTATTCATTTAGCTTATGAATTGTCTCACAATCATGTCTATATATTACTACAAAGAAGGTGTTGTTATTGAAACATAGAAACATAGAAATGTCTGGGTTGAAAGGGACCTCTAGAGGTCATCTAGTCCAACCCCCCTGCTGAGAGCAGGGACATCCTCAACTAGAGCAGGTTGCTCAG
>JAAGNO010024425.1:16846-30837 GCA_033439905.1 Ceryle rudis
TCTCTCGATCTGCTGACCACACTTCTTTTGATGCAGCCCAGGATGCAATTGGCCTTCTGGGCTGCAAGTACACACTGGCTGCTCATGTCCAGCTTCTCATCTACCAGCACCCCCAAGTCCCCTTCTGCAGGGCTGCTCTCTATTGCCTCTAATATTATTACTAAAAATTATGATTATGATAATAATAGAATGTTTATCTATTAGTAGAAGAGACTGACACATGGCAAAGCCATTTGCTCAGGAGTATCCTTGATAATAATTTTCATGACATGTTATAATTTCTTTTTTTCTTCTATTTTTCTTCCAATGATTTCCTCACGTGAATGATATCTACACAAAGTTTGTCCAAAGAAACATCTTTACAAAGACAGACCCAAATGATAAACACTGCAATTAATCAAATTTTAGTCACTTAAGGCAACTAAGTTTTGTTTCTGAAACATGATATAAGTCAAATGGCTTCATATTTAGATGTTTGGTTTCATTCAGAGTCATTTAATGCTATTTCACAACTACTGGCATCTGGCAGAGCTCATACCTATATTATTGTTCCTCTTTAAAACCTACACAGTTTTATAGTTCTGAGAATTTGAAGAATGAAAAACATATTTTATCAATAAAGGAAGACAATAATGTCTTTTATAGAATAAGGGAGATGGATCTCCTGCAGTTTGAAGAGTTTATGCTTTATCCCCCGGAGTGTTCAATAGCACTCTGGATTCATGGTTAACAGTAGAATATAGTATTTACTGTGCAATACTCTCCCTACAATGGCAAGAGTGCCTTTTGGAGCTGAAATTTGTGCCCTCTGCAAAGATTTTCCTGAAGTTTGTATCAATTAAAAGTAAGTTCTGCACCATGTAAAATTTTTCTCTGATCATCCTTTGGCAGCAGAAGGGTTCTTTAAGGAATTTCCAGGTGTTTTCATAAGTCTTTACTTCAGAAAGTAAGCTGCAATACTTTTGCTGACCATGCTTCTTCATTCTCTCCATATAGGAGGGAGAGAGGGGATGTATGTTTGTGTCTGTTGTAGGAAAAACATACAAGATGTGTTCTGCATTTCTCCACCTGACTCAACTTGTTATCTTCAGATGCAGATTGAGAATTTTGTCCATTGTTTTAAACATTGCTCAAGCAACTGAATATAGTTACTGCCTTTCTCTGGAGTGCTGTGAGAAATCTTTGAGCTCCCTTGTGGTGGAAAGTCCCTGAAATACTGAGAAATCCTAAGTATGGACACGTAACTCCACTAAAATCAGAATACTATGCAAGTTCACTGAGGAATTTTTAGTAATTTTGGAGGAGATGATATATGTTATTCTTGCTGTGAGTGAATAGAAGTGAGAAGGCATATAGGGGGGCTGCACAGCCACATCAACCACAGCAACAAAAACACAAGAAAAGAGTCCCTAAGAAAAAGCTTGGAGATGGGGAACTGCCCAGCTGATTTGATTTTTCCCATTTTTAAAATAGCAGAAATTTTTACATAAACCATTTCCTGCTAACCAGCAAAATTCACAATTTCAAAGGCCTTTCATAGGCCTTATGTGATTCTGTGTGTTGGCATTCAACATAACGGAGTAATCACTCAGAGAGTGTGCTGGATTAAAAGTGGTGCATGGTTAGAAAAAGTTCCAAGTGGTGTCCTCTCTGTCTGACTTCTCATCTTTGACTGCACTCCAACTTGAAAGAACAGACTATTTCAGCTGGAAGGGACCTACAATGATTATCTAGTCCAACTGCCTGACCAATTCAGTTCTGATCGAGTTAAAGGTCCTAGGGCTGTTCACTATGAAACTGTTCTGCCAAACCAAATGAAAATGGAGTGTACATGAAGAAAGCTAGTAATATGCTCAGCTAGTCCCTTTCATAATGCCTGTCTCTGTGATGACTTTTTAAAAATTATTATTATTTGTGAGAAATATCACACGCTTGTGAATTCAGGGATGACATTTTTTTGGAGGGAACAAGAGGCAAAATCTATGGCCAGATCCAGCTTTTCTGGGTTAAAGTGACATTGGATCTAACATTATGTATGACACCCCTTGTCAAGTCTCTGTTGCCTCTTCTGGTAGTAATGATCGTTATCATTAGGAGCATCTGCTGATCTAGGCAGCTATCCTTTTCCTCAGGAAGCTTGTTTCCAACCATTGTTTCATTCCTGAAGGTTTATTGTACCCCAAAATTCAAATGTAATATGCCCACAGGAAGGCTCTTGGGGCAATGTTGGAACCCAGATAAATCTCAAAGTAATTGTACTTCTTCTATCTCCTCCCCTTGCAGCTCAGAGGCAATGTAGGACAGGAGAAAAGTATATTCAGTTCATTTTGAAAATTAAAATGTTTCACTGATTAAAACTTGTGGTGAATGTAGGTGTGAGCTAAGCTCAATGCCACTGTGTGTTCTAGAAAAAATAGCTCTTGGATGCCAAAATATCCCTTCCCAGGAGTAAAGGGTGGGAAACCGGAAAGAAATTCCTTTAAGACCTCACCCTAAACAGACATGTACATGGTACTCTGTCATATAAAGAGATTTCTCTTTCAACTCAGTCATCTGCTCTTCATGACCTGGTGGGAGCCAGACAGAGAAGGCTGTGTGTGAGTGGATTGAGCCCCAGAGGCAGACAATGAGGCAGCAGCACTCTTTCCATTTTAAGGGCAAAAAGGAAAACCTTATGAAGTACTCAGTGTGATGAATGTCATGAGAATGTGTTTTTTAAAAAATCCCACAGTGTTTCTTGCTGCTAAGGCACAGTAGGAGTTAAAATCAGCATTTTAATGTAGCTTGGTAGACCATTTACACTGGCAGAATTTCTTTGCGCATGCTTCCTATCAAGATGTTTTTCTGCTACTGTGCCTTTTATCTTACTGAGAAAAACACTACATATTACAACAATATGTTAGAGTGTTCACTTCTCTAGGTGCACAAGTATTTCCAGAATCATATTTCCTAATCTGATTCACTGCACCCAACACACACACATACAAGATACTTCATTAATTGGAAAGTACACTGAACTAACATTTTAATAGCCTCCTTAGGATTTTTGTAGAAAGAATAATAAAACAAAAAAATTTCAGATAATTATCCACAATAATTGCAAAGACACTTTTTCCTGCTAAGAAGGCTCAAAAAATATTTAGATAGCTAACATATGGAATTACTCCTCTTCTTTCAAATGCCTCTATAAGAGTAGCTACATTATAAGACCTGCAATACGCCAAGAAATGAATTATTTATCTTAAAGATGCTTATAATTGAAATAAAGCGCAACAATAAAGTAGATGTGGAAGCTTACTACTGTCACACTTGTGTGGAGTCATACTTCAAGAGCAGTCAGTAATTATATCACAAATCCTTTGAGACAAGACCTGTAACTTTTGCTTAACACCTTTTAGGGTTACATCCATTGTGTGTGTCTGAATAATAAGAGAGTTTACCCCACTACAGCAGGCTGTTAGTCCACCTACTAAATAATGCTGTTCTGTATGTTGAAAAGCAACTCTGAAAGATTAGCAAATTTGTGCACTTTTAGGCTCTGTTGCAGAGAAATTCTTAAAATTGCCCTTCAGAAATCAGTCCTTCTGCCATTTCTTTCTAATTCATTTAACATCTGCCTGGCGAGTGTGATGTTACAAGGGTAGTTTTCACTAGTTATAACCCATTTCTTTCAAAATCTCCCCATAATGAATTTCTAGGACCTCTTGACAGGCAGAGGTCTGAGCATTGGATAAGTTACAAAGGAGGAATGTACTAAATTCAAACTAAGAGGTGATGCTGAACTGCAGGATAAACACACTGGCATTCAGTATTGTGCTAACTCAGCTACATTTCTATCATGTGTATGAAGCATAAGGAACATTGCATGTCTACTCAGAGTGTAATTCATGCACCTGAGCTGATATTCGTTCAAGTATTGCAAGGACAGCATTTGACTTCTGAGCTAATTATAAGGTTAAGTGGTGCTGATATTTTATATTGTTCCTTTGGGAAAGGGTGCCTCCTAACTGGGATTTCTACATGCACTTTTCTTGATAGGCCATGTAAATCAGGCAGCTGCTGTGCAGATGTATGCATCTGAAAGACAAATCTATCTATACAAATAAGCAGTCATTACATTAAATTATGGCATCACTGCATATGATTTGTCACAAAGTTAAAACAGGAAAATGTTAATCTTCTTTACAGGATGTGCTATTTACAAAAACGTCCAAACATCTGAATTGCTTCACATGTCCACACTGAAGATTTTTCTTTCTTTTGATTACTGTATAAATCGAGATGAGGCAAAATGTTCTTCCAGGATAAGGTGAAAACTGAGCACTTTTTATTAATCTTGATAAATATACCAGGTCATTTTCAGCACGTAGGAAAAAGAAAGAACAATGAAGTTCTGCAAGCTTGCAAGCAGTTTTTATATACTTCAGAATAGGAAAATTTGTAATTCACATCATTTGAAGCTACTGTGTTCATTTCATTTGCTGTTTTAAAGTAAATGTTCTTTGGGCATGAAATATGCATATAATTTGGTTTTAACCTGGTGGAAAAAAGACTAAGTCGTTAAAAATTAGGAGACTGATTTCCAGAGAAAAGAAATGGATTTTGGTGGCTAAGGCTTTAGCTGAACTGATTGTTCAAAGGAGCTTAACATGTGGATATAATTTGCTAAAGGATTTCCCAGAAGGCTAATGTGGTAAAAGAAGTCAGATGTGTTACATGATTAATACAGCTGCTTTGTCATCATAATTCAAGTGGTCATCAATTAGATCAGTGTAATGGGGTCAACCACAAGCTGTCAAAACTATACAGTCCACAAAGTGGACAAACATTGAGACAAAGAGGAGGAAAAATAAAATACAACAAATGCAAAGCTTACATCGATTTGTGGGCTGATAGAATGTTTTCTTACTATAGATTGACTAGCTAAAACCTCATAAATGAGTTGTGACAAGTTTAATACGCTTAAAGTAATTTAGAAATAGTAATAAACCTTCTGCCAAATGACCTGGAGGGGAGTATTTGCTGCAGCATGAATATTGGCTAAAATTGGCTAAAATCTCAGGAAAAATTAATCTTCATCATCTATTACTGACTTTGACAAAAAAAATTAAAACATTAGAATGTGAGATATAGCCAAGAAAGAGTTAACTGACTATTAACAAAAATCACCAATAATCTGATGTTTCGCTTTGTCTTGTAAAAGGGCATCAAAGAAGATGCAGGCAAGACAAGCTACGTCAAATACCAAAGGAAACTAGGAACAAATGGACAAGAAAATAGAAATTTGAGTTCATCTGCTTCATAGAAAATCTGCAGTTCCTGGAGAAAAACAAGAAACATTCTCAAAATACTAAGAAAAAAAAAATAAAAAAAAATGCCCTTACAGGAGTTACTGTTAACCTAAGATTATTAGAAGGCAAAGGATTTTTGTATACTACCTACTTTTCCACATCTATGTTGTATTCCTTGCATTTTAAAACATTTCTCAAATAAACTTTTCTATGTTTCAGTTTTATTTGTCATAGGTAGCTTTATTAGAATATGTGATAACATATCTCACCCAAATTTTTTATCTAAAGTTCAGCCAGCTAGTTTTGCTGGTCATATGTGCTTCTGCCACAGCCAACAGCAAGTCATATCCAAAGACCTGTTCATGACTGCCTCAGACAGATTCCTAAACAAGTGAGATCTTCTCTTCAGACATCTTTCTTGCTCCTAGACTCTGAAGGGAGAAAAGTAAACAAGCTTGGATTAGATATCAACATCTTAGGAAACAGTAGCTGGCTGACTGTAAGGGAAAAAGAAAATGTAGACTGAGGCATTTATCATGTTAGAGACAGGTTTGTTGGGTTTATCGGGCAAAGCTTTGGTAGTGAGACACTGCAGGAGTGCCTTCTGTGAGAATATGACAGTAACTGTCCCCGTGTCAGAGAGAATGGATTTCACCTGGCTCCAAGATGAACCTACCACTGGCCAAAGCTGAGCCCATCAGAAACACTGTTGGCACCTCTGTGTTAACTTATTTAAGAAATGGTAAAACACTCTGCATAGAAGCTGTGAGGAAGAGGAGTGAGAAAATGTGAGAGAAACAACCCTGCAGATAACCAAGGTCAGTGAAGAAGAAGGGGGAGGAGGTGTTCCAGGTGCCAGAGCAGAGATTCCTCTGCGGCCCATGGTGAAGACTATGGTGAGGCAGTCTGTCCTCTGCAGCCCATGGAGGTTAATGGTGGAGCAGACATCCACCTGTAGCCTGTGGAGGACACCACACAGGTGTAAGTGTCTTGAAGGAAGCTGTTACTCCATGGAGAGCCTGTTCTAGAGCAGGCTCCTAGCAGGAACCTTGATGCATACAGAGGAGCACATGCAGGAACCGGTTTTCTGGCTGGATCTGTGGCCCCATGGGGAAACCACACTCAACCACTCTACACCTGAAGGACTACACCTTGTGGAAAGGACCCATGCTGGAACAGTTCTTGAAGAACTGCAACCTGTAAGAAGGACTGTCACTGGAGAAGTTTATGAAGGACTGTGTTGGACCCTGCTGGAGCAGGGGAAGAGAGTGTGGAGTGGTAGACATGAAGCATTATGAACTGACCACAACCCCTATTCCCCATCCCCCTGTGCTACTTGAGGGGTGGAGATAAAAGAGTTGGAAGTGAGGTTGAGCCCAGGAAGGGGCAGAGGGAGAGTGGGGGAAAAAAAAGATTTGAGAAAAGCTAGCAGAATGATCTGAGAAAAGTTTATTTTTGTGGTCATTGTTACAAACAAATGAAAAGATTTCTTATTAATGACTACAATCTTAGCCTAATGACTCAATTACTTGCAATGATTTCTGTGGCTGCCAGACCACCTCTGGTTTTAGTGAAGATTTCTGTGAATTTTGTCATTCACTGGTGCCTTATATGGCACAGCAATAACAGGCACAAGAAAAGGTGAGAAAAAGGGATTCAGCTGCTAGGTTGCAGTATGGCCACAGGGTGATGGGGATTTAAATACCTTACTGGAGATTTCCTAGGGAATTGATCCACATGCTGAGTGATGGGTACATTTCAGTGGTCCAGCTGCTGAATCTCTCCCATTGGTATATCTATTTTATTTACCATGGAAAGAAAGATACACTTGGGACTTAATATAAGAGCATGGTTTTATTCAATCTTCACCCTGTTATGGGTATTGCTTTTGTATAACAGTCACCAAGAAATAGGAAAGAAACTGTACATCACCCTTTCTGTAGCTTGCTGAGATTGATAAATCCCAAGAAACTACAATGAACTGTCCTTCCACACATCTATGAAGTTAATCAGTGAGCTATGATGTAAAATACTACCTTCCATATCTGCTTTTCATTTCCTGGATCTGTCCTAGTTTTCTGTCTTTAGAGGTCTGTCTGGTTGACTTCACTAATTGCAAGCTATAATTTTTAAACCTGACACAAGAATTGTCCTATTAGGAGAAGCTAGGGAAGGGCAAAGCTTGGCTCCCATCTGTAGTCAGTAGTACTGGTGTGCTGCAAGATCGAAGAGTTGACGCCCAGGTCCAGTGTTTATGGTGGCTGTAGAATTGGTCAGAAAAACACAGGACACTGGGGCAATGGGCTGTACTAAGTGCAGCACTGAAGGAAGTGGAAGTGTAGGAAGAATGAGGAAACTATGATGGAAGGAAAGGTGAATAGGAGGGGTTGATTTGGGATTGCCTTGGGTTTTTGTGGGAAGGTTTCTGTAGTTCCAGGGATGCAGTGGTGCCTTCTATCAGAAGACACCAGAAGTTGCCCCAGTGTCACACAGAGTCAAATCCAGCTGGCTCCAAGATGGATGCACCACTGGCCAAAGCTGAGCCTATCAGTGATGCTGGCATTGCCACTGTGATAACATATTTAAAGAAAGGTGAAAAGCACTGCAGAGCAGGTGTGAGAGGGGAGCCAGAAAACATGCGAGACAACCCTGCAGATACCAAGGTCAGAGAAGGAGGAGGGGGAGGAGGTGCTCCAGGTGCTAGAGCAGAGATTATTCTGCACACCATGGTGAAGGCTATGGCAAGGCAGGTTGTTCCCTGCAGCCTGTGGAGGACCACGGTGCAGCAGATATCCAGCTGTAGCCTGTGGAGGACCCCACACACCTCAGGTGGATGTACCCTGAAAGAAGTGTCAGTCTCTGGAAAGTCTACACCCCAGAGCTGGCTAGTGGCACAAATCTTGGCCCATGGTGAGGATCCCATGTAGGTACAGGTTTTCTGATAGGAACTTTCTTTCCCTTTGCAAATGTAGCAGTCCTACAACCACAGAAATCTCTACCATCTGCTATATGTTGTACTAAGTAAGCTGTATAGATAATGCTGTACATAAATGACGCATACTATATGTATGTACAGTATTCTTTCTATAAATACTATATATATCGGGCTGTATATTGTACTAAAGCAAATGTTTTCAGAAATGACAGTTGAATTTGAACAGTTACTTAAAGCTGCTAATTAACGCGAGTTAGTGACAATCCTTCTGCTGAGCTTTGTTAAGCTCCTAGTTTCTGGAATCACACGGGTCTGTGGGAATTTCGTCTTTCATTGTCTTTTTTAGAAAAAGGATTATTCCAGATCTTGTTTGATGAGAAAGGCTGGGAGGAAAGTTGCATGAATCCCTCAGTGTTTAGAAATCAGAAAAGAAGGTTTTATTTTGCTTTTAAAAGAATCTTATGACTCTGAAACCAGTATGCCATTATTTGGGGGTGGTTTTCCTCATGACCTTTGAATACTTGAAAGGCATTGCTTTTGACTTTGTATTTCTTGTGCCTCCCTTGTATAACAGTGACATACCCACTGACAGCTCAGCAGGAACTGCAGGGCTACCATTGTTCAATTAAATCTATTTTTACTTGAATTATTTCCTGTAGATCCTTCAGTGTATCTGTTCTGTGGACATTAAGCATATACAAATCTGAGACCTGGTCTAAATCTCTATGAGTTTTGGTGCCATTTTTAATCCTGATTTCCCCTCTTATAAATATCATACACCTGCAGTAGTTTGGTATTGCTGATGTATCTTTACTCATTGTATCACAAAAAAAGCTACAGTATCTTTCCCTTATGAATTTGCAGAGTTGTCTTTCCTTTCTGTTTGAACTGAAATAATTTTATCATGTTATATCCTACTTTGTGTTTTTTTCTTTAACCACTTCAACACTTTGCTCCACCATTTTCTTGCTGACAGCCCCACCTGCTTGACATATACATTTATTCTGACTTGCAATTTTTTACTTAATGAGAGCAACCTTTTATGAATCTCCACTATAAGATTACCTCTTACACCTTCCTTAATACTTAAGAGGCATTTTGCAATCAATTTCTCCCTGTTTGTATTTTTAAATTTGCATTTTTTATTTTCCTTCTTAATTTCCTTATTAGATGGTAAATCACATCACAGATGCATTTATTATTATCAGAGTAGAAGTCTGATGTGCATCCAGATGTATTTATAGCTTTAGTATTGCTTAAACCAAAGCTGGCTTTACAGAAATGCAAAAGTAGTTATCTCATTACTATGCACAAGGTTTACTTGTGATGCCTAAACACAGAGAGGCAATATATAAAAATGAGAAGATACAGTAGTTATAAAACCACAGAGGGTATTTTACAGTTTTTATAGAACTTGCAACTCTAAATCTTAGGCTTGATTCTTGACTGTGCTTCCACAATAATCCCCAGAACACCAGACCAGGGCTTCATGAGCTGATGAGCAAGGTTCATAAAAGCTGTGTGGAAGGTCCTTCATCCTCCATTAAGCAGTTCAGGATTTATTAAGGAAAAGGAAACCTGTGGCTCTGTGGCTTTGTACCATTTTGGTTACTGCATCCAGTCAGGAATGGGACAGATATGAGTTCTGCTTTTTCTTTCTATACAAAAGAACTATGGATGTTCTGGTTTAGCCTCAGACAACAAGTAAGCATCACACAGCTACTCACTCATTCTCCCATCTCAGTGGGATGAAAGAGAATTCAAAGGGTTGATATGAGAAAACTCATGGGTTGAGATAAGAACAGTTTTATAAGTGAAATAAAATAAAATTATTATTTTTAATGAAAAGGAAAGTAACAAAGAGAGAAATAAAACCCAAGAAAGACAAGTGATGCAAATGAAAAAATTGCTCGCTGCCATCTAACCAAAGCCCAGGCAGTCCTGGAGCAGCATCAACCCTGCCAACCTTCCCCAGCTTTTATTGCTGAGTACGTTATCATATGGTCTGGATCATCCCATTGGTCAGTTGGGTCAGCTGTCACAGCTTGTGTCCCCTCCAAGTTTTTTGTGTACCCCTATCCTATTAATTGGCAGGGTTGTGTGAGGAGCAAAAAAGGCCTTGACTCTGTGTAAGCGTTGCTCAACAACAGCTAAAACATCCCTGGGTTATCAACATTCTTTCCAGGATAAATCCAAAACATAGCCCCATAACAGCTACTATGCATTAAAAATAACTCTACCCCAGCCATAACCAGCACAATGGACTAAAATGTATGAAAGACTGTCAAGCAAGGAAAGCAATTCGAGCCTTTGCACACTTTCCAAGTGAGAGCTCTTGCTTTCAGATTAGATAATCTTTTGACTAATTCAGTCTAAACACTGGTCCCAAAATTGTTTTTTGCAGGCAGGCAACAGTTCTGTTGCTTGCTCCACCTCAGGGCAACATGAGATGGGGCTTTGAACCCCACCAGGAAGAAATGGTTGAACTTTTTAACCAGTGGGTTATTAGATAGAAAAGAGGGTGGCAGTAACACTTTGAAGTTGTTGTTGAAAAAATCATAATGCGGAGCTCTGTAGTGGAGGAATATTGAGAATTAATTGGGTACTAAGCTGCTTCATCTTGTCACCACAGAGGTAGCTGTTAGCATGCCAGGAGGCACCTGGAGCACTGCTGCTGCCAGGAGATGAGTCACTGCAGACCTGGACATCTCCAGGCTGGCAGCTGCCTCTATGTTTTGAGGACCACAATTTTTTTGATTTTGAACTGTGTCCTTCACTGAGTGTTTATGTCCCCTTTCAGATCTGGCTTTCTTTTCTTTAAAGAGTTCAATCAGTGGTGGGCAAGACTGCATCTAAAGTGGTATGGGGCTGTGTTAACAAAGTACCAGTGGGACTTCACAGGAGTTGTAAGCTGCTGACTTCTCTGACATCTTGAACCTATTCCCATGTGCTGGCTTTACCAAGAGATAGAAGCAATGTCCTCTTCAACTTCATGCTTGAGCTGAGCTTGTGTGGCATCAGCCCTTTTCCCCATTTTCTAGGAACCCCAAGCACTGCCTGGGATTTGGATTTCCCCTGAACACGCAGAGGAGATGGAGTTACAGCATAGAGGATTTGTCACAACATCCTGAGCCCCTGACTATCGCCACATACATGGTGTTTCTAGGTATGTTGCTCTGCTATCCCACACCAGACTGAAGCTGATGGTGTGAAGATGGAGGGTGACTTCAGAAAAACAATATGCATGAGCTTACTGAGATGGAAATCATAAAATGATGGTCATTTATATATAGCTAGATGAGTAAACACTGCAGGAACAGGCATGTAAAATGGGTAGAGAAGTAGATCTAATGTACATGATAAATATTCATTGAGCTTTATTATGATAGTCATAAAGTCCATAATATTTCCAATCACTCTCAATATCTTTTTGTTTGCTTAGATTATAAGCCTCTTTGAGACAGGGGATTTCCCTTTGTTCTATTAGTCTATCATCTGTACTTGGATGGAGATGGGTGCAGGAGGAGGAAGCATAGTTCCTGGCCTTGGAGACCTTAGGACATCAAAGGCATCTACTGTAGTGTCGGATTCTTCATATTAATAACTATGAGACCTACAAAAGGGCAGACTTGTACCCCTACTTCTACCAGTTTGCTCTATTTATGTAGATTTCATTAATTTCATCCAACTCCACTCAGAAATTTCCCTGTGGGCTTTCTGCTGGGTGGATTTGTTACTGTGTGAACTACCTGAAATGAAGAGTTTTTAAACTCTTTGGGGTACCAGTTTCTAGAGACCGACCCACTTCCTCCTCTGAGCTCAGCTCCTTTCTCAATTTCATTAGCAAGGTCTCTGGGGGATTTTCACCTGTTTCCATTCCATTGTGTCTGTGTGTTGAGGGTGTCCCAGTTTTGTTGCTTCTCCCAGCCAATGTTTTTCCAAAGTGAATCTTTTCTGATGGGTTGAAGTTGAAAGGACAAACAGAAGCATAACCACAGATCACTGTTGAGTAGTTACCTCTGGGTAACCATTGGTGCAAAAGTAAAAGTTGATCAGACTCTGAAAATATTTAGAATAGAATCATTCAGGTTGGAGAAGATCCTTGGGATCATCAAGTTCAACCATTAACTCTACAAAGTTCACCCTAAACCATGTCCCTCAACACCACATCTAAATAACCCTTAAACACATCCAGGGATGGTGACTCAACCAAGGGCCTTTGTTAGTGTGTGTACATGAAAAATGTAATGCAAAAATTTCTCTCTGTGAATATACATCCAGCAAAGAGTCTGATGTTATTATTAAATAAATGTTAAAAATCCCACTATGTTGCTGTCCTGGTTTAACCCTAGCTGGCAAATAAGCACCACACAGCCACTGACTCACTTCTCACCCACAGCTAGACAGGGGATAGAATCAGAAGGATAAAAGTAAGAAAATTTTGGGGTTGAGATAAAAACAATTTAATAATAGAATTGAAATAAAATAAAATATAATAATAGTAATAACATCAATAAAATGTGATAAGAAGAAAGGAACAAAAAAAGAAAATAAAACTTAAGAAAAAGAACTAATGCAAATGAAAACAATTGGTCACCACCAACTGATGCCCAGAGTCCCTCAGCAGCAGCATCTCCACCAACCTTCCCTCTAGTTTTATTGCGGAGTATGACATCATATGGTCTGGAATATCCGTTTGGTCTGTTTGAGTCAGCTCTCCTGGCTGTGTCCTCTCCCAGCTTCTTGTGCACTTTCAGCCTACTCACTGGCAGGGCAGTTCAGAAGCTGCAAAGTCCTTGACACAGTGCAAGCCCTGCTCAGCAACACCTAAAACATCAGTGTACTATCAACATTATTCTCATCCTAAATCCAAACCACAAAACTATAACAGCTACTAGGAAGAAAATAACTTTATCCCAGCTGAAACCAGTTGCATATTTTTTTCTTTTATTGGCCTTTATTGCCTCTTTTTTCCTAAGTGATTTGTGCCCCCAGATTGCCCCTAGTGCCTCTCCCCTTTCTTTCCATATACTGATTCTCTTTCACAAAATTATGAAATAATACATGTCAGAAAGGACATGAGAAGTTCATCTAGCCCAGCCTACCTTGCCTGTTCTCATTATCCTCCTCTGCTCCACTAGATTGGCTTAATTACTGCTAAATTCTGGTAGTCTCTATCATCCCTAAATTCCTATGTCCAGTTCCAGATCTGGATGCAGTACTCCAGGTAGACTCTCATGAGAGCAAAATAGAGGGGAAGAATCATCTCCCTCAACCTGCTGGTCATGCTTCTTTTGATGCAGCCCAGGATACACCTGGCCTTCTGGGCTGCAAGTGGACATTACTGAGTCATGTCCAACTTTCCATCCAGTGGAATCCCCAAGTCCTTCTCCACAGGGCTGCTATCAATCCCTTCATCCCTCAGCCTGTATTGATACTGGGGATTTCCCCAACCCAGGTGCAGGACCTTGCACTTGGCCTTGTTGAACTTCATGAGTTACTCATGCATCCACTCCTCAAGCCTGTCAAGATCCATCTGGATGGTACCCCTTCCCTCTTCTGAATCAACTATCAACTTCACTACTCACCTTGGTGTCATTTTCAGATTTTCTGAGGATGCACTCAATGCCACTGTCTGTGTTGCTGAAGATGTTAAATAGTACTGGTCCCAGCATGGACCCTTGGAGGGACACAACTTGTTTGACATTGACAGTGAATGTTATATAATAACATGTTATTATATAATAACATTCCATTTGTATAAT
>JAAGNO010024425.1:30937-41579 GCA_033439905.1 Ceryle rudis
TATAAGTCATAAGTGGCCAACCAAATTAAAATACAAACCATACTCAGAAATTAAGGTAGAAGTAATCTGGAGTGTCACTTATGCAAGGAGGAAGAAGCACCCACCTAAAGATCCATTCTCCATAAATCCCCATGCCTTTTCACTCCTGGGATTAAGTCATTCAAAAAAAAGTTCCAGCTGGTGTTGGTAGGTTCATCACTGCATCCAGACACCAAGAATATACCAGAACTCTGTCTCATCACATCTGCTGAAAAGCAATACAACCAGTACCTCAGTGCCCATCCATGCTATTCTGGAGCCTCCATGTCGTGACATAGTGAGAAATATAGTCTTATATATTATGATTGCTTTTGTCTGTCAAAAAGCTGCCAGTCAAGCACAGAACAGAATAATATGTCCTGCTAAACCTCAGCATAGATGCTGCATTCCTGGGAGCTTCCCAGGGCAACACCAAGACCTTGGATACAGCTGGAGGTGTCATCCCTCACTATGACTGACAGAAGGCTGACCGGATGGGTGTGTTCCCAGATATGAACTAAACCTCTTTCCATGCAGGTGGTGAATCTGGCTGGGCAGGCTGGCTCCTGTGCACCATGCTGAAAAAGTGGTAACAGCCAGTCAAACAGACTGATGAAACAACTTTAGACCTGCTAATTTATCTCTTCCTTTCATCATTTTCATCTAAATTGTCCCCTCACTCTAAACATCATTGATTCTGTTTACTTTATATTTAGACGTATTTGTATGTCTAAATAGCTGATACACTGTCACAGTCTCCAAGGCCAAGATAGAGGGTTCTACCAAATAGTCCACTTCTGTCAAGGAAAATTGAAGAAATTAAGAAAATAACACAGTATATTTAATACTGCTGCTTCACCTTCCATGCTGGCTGTGTGCTGTTCTCTGACCTCTACATCACCCTCAGGTGTGGAATGAAGGTTTTCCTCACAGAGTTAAAATCCTCAGAATGGATTGACATGGTAACCCAGCTCACATGAAGTCTTAAGTACCCATTACCTCTCTATTGCCCAGACATAGACTTCCAGGGACAGCTGCCTTTGGAAAAATTCTTGCTTAGCTTCTGTCAGGTTTCTAACATTTTTGGTTTATTCAGATGCTGGCTTTGCTCAGACAAGACTCATCAGCATGCTTTGCCTTCAGACTGCTTTATGGATGGTTAAGTATATTTTGTCTTTATCAGCCATGTGTTGCAGTGATATTGACTGTCACCAGTGATCAGAAACCTTAATGCAGGACAAAAGGCCCTTGAAAGCATGATCTGGATGAGCCTCTGTGGTGGTTTTGGCTGGGGTAGAGTTAATTTTCTTCATAGCTGCTAGTATGGGGCTATGTTTTGGATTTGTGCTGGAAACAGTGTTGATAAAACAGGGAAGTTTTAGCTACTGCTAAGCAGCACTTACACAGTCAAGGCCTTTTCTGCTCTTCACACCACCCTGACAACAAGTAGGTTGGAGGTGCACAAGAAGCTGAGAGGGGACATAACCAGGACAGCTGATCCTAACTGACCAAAGGGATATTCCAGAGCATATGATGTCATGCTCAGCATTAAGCTAGGAGGAATTCTATTTTATGGCCAGGGGGCTTCTGCTTAGGGACTGTCGGGCATCAGTCAATTGATGAAGAATAGTTTTTATTTGTATCACGTGTCCTTCTTGGGTTTTGTTTTCTTTTTGCTATTTTCCTTTTCATTTACATTTTCACTGGTTTTATTATTATAATAATGATCATTACTTTATTATATTTAAATTATTAAACTGTTCTTATCCCAACCCATGAGTTTTCTCACTTTTACCCTTCCAATTTTCTTCCTTTCATCCTGCTGAAGGGGAGAGTGAGTGAGCAGCTGTGTGGTGTTTAGTTGCCTACTGGGGTCAAACCACAACAGCTTCAGTCCTAATGAATCCAGTAAAAGCTTCTAACCAAAGGGTCAAGACAAGGAGGTGAGATGACACCAAAGGCAAAAGAGAGAGAATTCCTGAAAGAAACTAGGCATTTTTTGCAAGGTAGCAAGTGAAGAAGCAAATTTCAATGCACGTAATGTGAAAACATAGCACATTGTGCCCTAGGAAATTCATAGAACTCTAAGTGATAAAAACTTGGTAGTGTGTCAGATTTTCACTAAGCAATTTCTGCATCTTGCTGAAGAACTTGACAAGCACCTTTCATTGCCCTTGAGTGCTTCTTGAAATGGTCCTGGACTAGTCCAGGAGCTCCTGTCTACCCTAACTCTGGTTGCATTCCTTGCCTCCCCATTCATTATGTTCATCTCCTTTGCAGAACTTTGGATGTGACTGAAGCATGTCTGCTAAAGGAACGTCTTGCAGTGGCCCTTTCCTTGTATAGTCTGTGGCAGCAAAATACATGAATTCACAAACCCAGAAAAGAAATGGATAATTAGCATGGGAGCTAGATACCCAAAATTATCTTTTATGTATCTGAGAGAATATTCAGGCATCTCTGCCTTTTAAAACTTTAACAAAGATGCCATTTCTGAAAGAAACTGTAGCTTGTCTTTTAAAACTACTTAAACTCCATAGATGCCAGCTGCAAATGTTACCAGCTGTTGTGGAATTGAGCTACTACACCTCAACTGAAAGCTCATTTCCTGGAAGAAACCAGGCAAATATCACTCTAGAACAACTTTCTCCAGCTACTGACATGCAGAGAAGTCTAGCAGGAGATGTTCATTTGCTCAGCTACTGCTCTAGGGAGTCACTTGCATGTTGTGGCTTTGCTAAGTTAATATTTTATCTTTGTAAACTATTATTATTTGTATTTGTATTTGAAAAATAAAATGCAGAGATTCCAATTTTAATTAGGCAACTGATGTACTGAAACTGTAAAGGAGATGATTTTCAGGAAATGAGTATTCCCAAATTGTGCAAAGTGCAAAGATATTTCCTTGGTCAGTGTAGCTGCAACAGTGTCACTAAATGCTGGGGATTTAGTTGTGGGTCTTGCAACACCTCCAGCCATAGGGTGTGTGAGTGTCAGAAGGTATTAGGAAAAACGGCAATGAAACCAGAATGTTATTGTTTTGTTGCTGTTGTTGCAGAAAAGCTAAAATCTCTACATAAATACAAGAATCCTGGAATCACACTGCATCTCCTTTTTTCTTTTTCTTTTTTTTTTTTTCTTTTTTTTTAATTTTATTTAATTAGGGGGCTTTTGTTGGTTTTATTGGTTGTTCTTTTTTTTTTGTTTGGTTGTTTTTGGTTTGGGGTTCTTTTTTAATTAAGAAAACAGTCTAAGATTTCTAGAGAATCATGAAAGGTCAAGTGCGTAACATTCCTGCAGGTACTGACTTTCCCTGACAGCAAATTGCCCTGTAGGACATTTATTACCCAGCCAGACTTCCAAGAATTGAGTGTATGCTTAATAATGAGCTCCCAAACTGATGATGCATTGGTTTGTGAGCCAAAAATTTTGCCTGTAAAGCCAGACTTTGAACTGAGGTTCTTTGAAAACCTGGAGCCATAAAGACTGCATCTGGAATTGCATATCAAATGGGTTGATGGAGAAAAGGTGGGGATTTTCTGTCTCAGATATGAACCCTTTAATCAATGTCAAACATTAACCTGGGCGGTTTAAAGGAGAGGTTGTACAGAAAGTAAATAGTATAAATGAAGCAATCTCTCTACATATATATCAGAGATTGGCTACATAGGAGGAAAGCTGAATTAGCTTGTGGCTACTTGTATGTGCTCACCTTGGTTATTTTTTTCTTTTGTTAACTTTTAAAATTTTTAATTTTACAAAACACTCATATTCTGTATTTTGTCCGAAATATCATCCTTTATTACAATAGAACCTGCAGTCACATGCATAAATATTGGTGAAGTAAAATATATTTTCATGGATTGTTTCCTGGCAATTGACATAAAATTGTATTTCTCACATATATACCAATTTTACTTCATCCAGCTAGACAAGCCATTTTGAGAAGTGAAACAAAACTGCTATTTAAACAGGCACCTTCTTCCACTCCCCTCACCCTTTTATCTGGTCAAGTAAGTTAATATAGAAGCCAAAAACCAAAAAAGTCTGAAAGTAAAATATTGATGTACAATAACAAGCTGCATACACAAGGTACTGTTGCAAACAACAATTCCAGAACAGAAACATTCAATGAAGATACATGACCTTAAAAATGGTGCATAAGAAGATAAAAGAGTGATTTTCAGAGTCCAAATGGCTTTCTGTTGAAAGTTTTTCTTGATTACATAAATTATGATCTTTCTGGAATAATAGAGTAATATTTACTTTCCACTCCATCCATTTTCTATAAGAAATATGTATATGCTTCCCATGATATTTAGGATCATTAGATTTTGCTTGTATGGAGCTTCAAAGGTGGAAAATTAAAAAAAATCCTGTCATTGCTGGTGTTGTGGTTGAGTTGGGAAATGAAGCCTAAGGGTGCAGATGCTCAGTCAGGATTTTTCTTGAGTGTTTTGGGCTGATCGTTCATGCCTGGCACCTTTCCTGTGCCATCAGCCTGTGGTTCTAGATAGTGGGACACTCAGAGGGGCATTTATGAAGAACTAGAATGAAAATGAATTTTGAATCCACTTTGCAGTATCCTTGTCCACTTGGAAGGCAATAGAAACTCATGTCTTTTATTACTTATTGCAAACAGGAGGGGAAGATGCTTCATTTTGAAATAGCCATGCAGTTAAGATGCCTGGTCCCTAATGACCGCAAAAAGGACATAGCCCAGAATGTATCATCAATAAAAAAACAAGGAAATCCAACCTGTTAAGGACTGACACAGTATAATTAAATTTTACATTTGTTCCTGAAAGTGTATTGGCACAAATCAAGCTCATTAATTGAAAATTAAAGCTTTTATTCTGGTCTGCCTACAACAACCTCTTCTAAAAAGGCTCTGTTTGCTAGATATCCAGGTCACGTGCACATATTTACTGCATTATAGAAAGACTTGACAGATTCTTATCACTTCAGTACAAATAAAAATGAACATCTGGAATTATGTCATCTCCTACAGAGGCCTGATTCTTCATGATACTCTTCTAATTAATGTGGTGTAAATATATAAATAGAATTTATACTTTGTATAATCCTCAGTCTGGAAATTGGACACATTCTGTCCACAATCTATCAGAGGCATAAAGTTTGCCCAAGAACTGTGACTGCTGTGAAGCCTGACGCAGCAGAAACAAATGGAACGTATAAGTTCATGGTTTAAAGCAGGTTTGTACAATACAGTGAAGAAAAAAAAAATCTATGTCTTTTAAGTGTTTTATTTATGGGGGTTTTTTTTTATTAATGTTATACCAGACATTTAGCCATAGCTCTCAAACATTTGTGAAAGTTACCATTATGCTTAATGAATATGATCTAGAAGCCACCAAAGATAAATGATCTGAATGTAACTAAAACACATTAGTAGCTGCTATGTTTGTTTAAAGTTGAGCACAAAATAATTTTTGGAAGAAAAAACAACTTCCTCTGCTTCATCTGAGGCATCCAGGTTTACAAGTCAAGCATAGGGCTCAACTCATGAAAACACAGACCTTTAGAAGCCATTCAAATATCTAGCTGCTTGTGTTCCCCACAGTGTTGGCACACGGTATGGAGTCTCATCCTTAATAAGACATCCATATGACTTGATATAAATAATGTATTAAATTTGAAATAGCTGACCTGGCACTAGTTTTGAATTGCATCTTTGTTGCCATGATTATTACACTAGTACCATGATATCTGTGCAGCCTCAGTTCCCATTTGCAATCCATCCAGCTAATCTAATCATCCCATGAAGTCACGCGTTGCTTTATAACCTTGACTAGGTTAGCTGAGGTGGAATAATGGAAGCTAATTGTTGCAGCACAGACAAGCCCTGGATAGATTTAGAACATTAAGGCATTACAGCACCATGTATTTATGCTAGAGGGCACTCATATTTCATTCTGAGAAGTAATAGAGCTTGGCATTCATATAACGTATCTTCAAAGCACAGTGCCAACTCTCAAGGAGTGCTGTGAGGTAGGTGTGTACATCAATCCCTATTTTACAGATGAGGAAACTGAGGCAGAAAGGTTATGGTATTTGACCCAGATCACAGCAGGAGTTAAAGGATGTTTAACACAGGTGTTAAAGGATAACACTGTGATAGAAAACTTGAAAATGACACTCCTCAAAAGAAGCCAGCTAATGATTTATATGGATCCTTACATCTATGTGTGTGTGTATTAACTCTGGTTGTTGATTTTTGTTTTTAAAACCATAGACCTTGCTTTCTTAATCTAAAATACTGTGACAAAGTATGTAAATTTAAGGCTTTAGGAAGATCACAGAAAGACCTACATTTCTGACTTTGGCTCTCCTCTGCAATGCCTATATGTTAACAGATTATTCAGTAATAAAATCATAGAATCACAGCATCATTCCAGTTGGAAAAGATCTTTAACATCATCAAGTCCAACTGTAAATCTAACACTGCTAATTAATAGGGTGAACTTCAGAGTCACAGGAACCCCATAGGTCTCACAGAATAAGGTTAGTTTAAGCATTATTTTTTTTCTTTTTTCCTACCCAACACCTGTTTACTAGCCTTTGAGACTTCTCTCCTTCATTTCCAGCTAAGTATTCAGTGAAGTATTGCAGTGACATCTGCAAATACAAGACGTCATGAGATTCTGTCTTTTCTCTATAGTGTTGCATCTCTAAAGAGAGACACTCATCTCAGAAGTCAACTCCTGCAACGTAGAGTTCACAGCTTAGGAAGGAAAAGGCTGAATAGAAACAGCAAATACAAGTGATTTGTCTATGGCAGGAGACAGGTAGTTTGTCTTGCAGGGGCTTGCGGCCATATGTCAGACTTCTTGTCTAGACACACTTATCTGAATGACTCCACCAACCTGCATATTTTGTGAGACTGAATATCAACCATTTCATTTCCATAGTACAGCTCAACAAATTCTGTGTATTCCAGGAATGTTTCTTAGGACTGCTTCATTTTGCTTTCTGCCGTCATTCATACAATTGTGGTTTTTAGCAGAATGTTCTCAGAAAGCAACCCCCTTCTATTCAACACAGATACATTACTGAAAAGTTCAGCTGTTACATTAGAGTGTGGATAGTAAATCTTCCAACATAATGGAGGGGGACTCCATAATGCATGCGGGGACTTATAGAATATGAACAGTTTAAACAAAGAGGGACATCAATGGCATGAAGGATGAAGAGGCAGGAACAAAATCAGTAAGTGCTTTTCAGAGGAAATGCTGGTTTTATAGAATAGGTAACCTTTCTGAAGACTCTCAGCTGTTTCATCTATGAGCCTGTACCCCCGATTCCCTGTTTTGCCACCCCTCGCCCTTCACTTGTTCTATTTTGTTTCATCTGGAGACAATGCTAACAACTATGAGAATGTAACTCTTCAGAAAGAGGCAGCCAATACTTCATCAAGGTTCAGTCTCAGAAGCTTAGACCTTTTGGAGAACTGAATGATTTGAAAGGTTGCTTGATGGTCATTTCTGCCACTTCCTCTAGGAGGCTGAACTTGCAATAGAAAGTTTTCACTATGAGCATTTTCATTGTCTCTTTCTGAACAGCTATATAGTCAGTGTAACCATCATCTTCCTCATATGAAACAAGATTATTCAAGTTCAAGGGGTGACCACACAGTAATGATGATGGTTCCCTTGTCAAAGTGTTGAGAAGACAGACTGGAGAATCAATGGACAAATAAGATATTACTGCAGTCACATCACAAATATGAGCCTTTGGAAACCGTATTGCAAAGAAATATGTTTTGATATCACTGGTGATGCTACCCAACTGGGAAACAGACATCGTCATGAGTTTTAATTGACCAGTAGCCAAAGATAGTTTTGAATAGTTGCTATCAATGAACAGTTCATAATAAATGTTATCTGATAAAAACTTATGGAAAAAAAAATTAAGTATATTTTTGAGGAAATGGCCATCTGCTTATGGACAATCTGGGCAGGCTGTGTAGGTTGGATAAAGTATAAATTGTGAATCATAGTTGTTCAGCTCTTGTAATAGTCTGGAAGTCTCTTAGGATTTAAAGCAAGCTGAACAACTGACAATCTTAGAGGAATTCAAGTGTGGTTTTATAATATCTGGTTCAATAGACTGAACTGGATCACTCTCACTAGCAATTATGTGTTTCACCAAGCATCTGGAAGCTTCACTGATGTTTATATTTTCCTGCAAGTGAAAGAGAAGAAGAGGTTGATTAGTCAATATTAATTACATATTTCCTGTCCATAATTAATCTTTTCTCTAGGCAACATCAAAAGTTTACTTTCTTTAATAAATATTATTCAAAAATTGACTGTATTAAATAATGCTTACTGTAGTTTTTAAGTTAGTTATGTTTTATGCATATTATGATTCATATATCCTTTAAATTATACACAGAGATCACTTTAAATTACCCCAAACTCTTGCTGATTTGATTGCTTTAATAAACTAAACAAACAAATGCCAGAGGAATGTTAAAGACAGATGCCTGAAGTAAAGCTCTGGAGTCCATATTTCACTGCTTGAATACTGATTACTCTGTTTTTCAAATTATTAATTACCTATCAGCAATTACAGCCATCAATACCACTTATTTTTTAAAACCTTTTCCACAATTTCAACATGTGCCTTACTTAAACAGCACATTTAACCTGTGGCACACCTTAGTTTGTTTGTGGAATAAGCAAAACTGAAACAGCCTCATCAGTGAGACACAGCTCAGCTCAGCATATAAAATAAGCAGTGAAACTGAGCAAGGTTTTTTTTTTTTAATGACAGCCACCAATGTGTTTGGAATGAAAAGTCAGGCTTTCTGGTATAAAAGACACTCATCTAACTATTGGCATTGATTACTTATTTCATATAACAGGAGATAGAAACCTCACTGTAGCTTCAGTCATCTGGGAAATTGTATCACACATCCACATACATACATATAGAAATGCATACAACTATATATGTATATATTTATGTTTATGCAGATACTCTTCTTGCTCCATAAAGATTATGTTTTTATTTGAACCTTATTACCCAGATTTCCAATCTGAATCTGAAGCCTGTTGTACTAGGACCATAAACTCCCACACAATGCTGTGAAGTTATACCTTCAGCAAATGCTCAGCATCAATTCAGTATCATTAATAAAATAAGCAGTAAAATTTAAAATGTACTTTTTTTTTCATGTGTATGTACAAGACATCATGAGATGTTTAAGTATGAAGTTCAGCTAGAAAAGAAAGAAGCCGAAGTACACATGTGCATGTTTCGGCAGAGATGGCACAATTATATGAAGATCAAAAGCTGAAGTAATAAATTCTGTGAGACTGATTTCTAATCCCGTTGAAATCAATGGCAAAAGTCCACAAACTCCATTGATCATCCCTTTGTACCACAGTGAAAAGCTGAAGTCTGGGGATCTAACTGAAAATGTTAATGAGTGCCAAGATTTCACAGGTTTCTTGAATTATGCAAGTGAACTTAAATATTTGATCTTTGACCTGTAAAGAATATCAGTCGGTTGTAAAAAACCAAATCTTTAGAGAAGTCATCACATAGTAACCCCTAGAAAGTTATACAGAGCTGAGAATCAGCTCTGTACTGAGATGTCAAAATGTTACTGCATCACATGGCTCTTTCAGACCAGATAAGCAAATTCCTCACACATGCACCAAAAGTCTCTCAAAGAACACTGTGAAATTTTATTAGAAGAAATAGACAATTAAAAATCTCTCATCACTGCTTAGAAAGCTGAAGACAAAACAGGATTATTAAATGGACAAAAAAACCACAGGTAAAAATCTTTTGCACTGTGTTTATTAATAGACTGATAATCATTTTGTTTACCCATGTGCTGCTTCTCTGTTGGGATGGCAGCATGTATTTTTTCAATAATGTCTCAGGGACTGAGATTGTGGCCAAATTTATTAATGCTCAGCTGTATTTACAGAAACCCTCATTGTCAGAGGCTTAAGAACAGCATTTTATAACAGTGGGAAAAGGGGAAGGAACCCAAGCTCATAAAATGTAAAATGAGTATAGATGGAAATCCCTCAAAAGTATTCCTAGTACTGAAATCCACTATGTAATGCCTGTAGTACACAGATGCACCCACTGTCCAATTCAGCACAACATAAATCAGAGATAAACACCACAGGAAAGCAGCGGCTTTTGTCAAGCCCCCAAAACCAAGAGCTTCCAAATAAACAGTGAGAACAAGCAAATAGTAACATAATGCATATGGCACGTAAGGGAAGAGTACAGCATTTAACTCAGAAAGAAATGATAAAAAGACACAAACTGACACTGCTCTCAGAAACAACATCATTTAAGCAGTCTTTTTTAGCTTCCAGTTCTCAAAGACACTCAGGAAAAAAGTGATACTCTCTCAAGTGAGTGAATCAGAATTTGAACTATTCAGACAATCTCTCAGAGCTCTGATTGAGACCCACGTTGGGTGCCAATAAATTTGTCATGGTTTAGGGTCGGAGTGGCCCCTTAGACCTATAACAGATGCTTTCTGTTAACCTCCCTCCCTCCCCAAAGAGGAAGAGAAAAGGAATAAGGGAGAGAGACTTAGTGATTAGAAAAGGAAACTAGAACAGCT
>JAAGNO010024425.1:43842-66101 GCA_033439905.1 Ceryle rudis
TATCCTTTCCTTGCCTCTTATTTCCTCATCTCTTCTTGCCTCGCCTTTCCTTTTCCCTTCCCTTCCCTTCCCTTCCCTTTCCTTCCCTTCCCTTCCCTTCCCTTCCCTCTCTCTTTTTTTTTTTTTTTTTTCTTTTCTTATCTTCCTTTCATGTTCTGACCAAATTCCTTGGGTACTGAGGGGCCTACTCTGCTGCCTCTATGGAGTCACTTCTGGACATCAAGATGTTTGGGGGTTGTCTAACCCTTGACATAGTACTAGATGCACCAGTAGTATGCAGCTTGTTTTCCAGCCTACTCTGAGGTCATTTTTGCCTTCACAGGTCTCTAAACATAAGGGAAGCTCTGTCTACCTATATTACTTCTAAGGCTTCTGCTACTCAAGCACTGCATCTTTGATTTCTTTATCTGCACAGCATCTTTCTGTGATATGGCCATTTATTAAATGGGGAAAAAGAAGAACCCCACAAAGAGAATACTGCAAGAAACCTGGTCCAGCACATGGTGGCTAGTTGGAAAGTGGCAGATGGCATAATCTGAAGTCTCCTCATGATAAAGTAGGAACTCAACTCCTTTCTTCCCCAAGGCTTGTGGAAGAGTTTTTACTGCAAGACCAAAAAGGAAGGATCTTACCCATATTGTAGTGCCTTTGTTGCTGTCAGTCCTCTTTTCCTGTTTTTGCTCAATTTCTCATGGTGACATCTCGATTTAACATGCTGGCTTTTATGAAACCCTTTCCTGGTCACCTCCCCTTGCCCTGTCCACTGAAGTGCCCAATCCATTTCTGTAACTGTTGTGCCTCAGCAAGCCCCAGCACCTGAAAGACACTATCACAGTCAGTGATGCAAGAACTAAGTTGTGAACCCAGCCCTAAGTGACTTACCCTTCATCTACCTGACAATGTCTGCCAGAGTAAGGACCCGAACCCAGCTGTGAACTATTGTGATGATGTCTGACTACTGGAGTCAGTTTTTCACTTGATCCCATCAAGAAGGAATGCTAAAGTGAAAATCAGCACGTGCTACTCTTTATTCTATTACCAAACAAAGCAAGGCAAAGAAAATAACTGAGCAATCTCCAAAAGCCAGAAAGGAACACTGGTAGACTCAAATGAAATTACAGCTTGCTTTGCAGATCAATCTCCTTCATTTGTATCTTTGCAAAGGGCAGTTTTATGGAAGGAATGCAACTAGGGGCAGGGAAGGGCAATTGTGTGATTTAAAACCTTTGAACCTATTGCTATGGGAAATAATATTGTGGTCTTGTAATGCAACAATCAAAAGAAGGGAAAATAAATACTTTATTGAATATGTCTCAAAGCAGTACACAAACTCAGCAAGCTTCTTTGCATTCTGGATTGCCTTCCCCCTTATCTGTCATCTCTAATACAGATGCAGAACATTAACATTTAGAACCCTCTATTTTAATATATGAAATAAATCCCCTCAGATTAGACTGGCTCTTAGCTCTTTACAGAAGAAAAAAAGGCCTTTGATATTTTTATGGGCCTGTCTCACTTCCAGATGAAACTTTTTTTTTGTCATGCAGGTATCTTTGGTTTGTCTGTCTGGTTGTTTTCTGATATAGAACTGTTCCCTTTCTACATTAGGGTAGTTTCTTTCTCTGACTGAATCTGATGCTTCCGAGCCCTAGCTTGAAAGTCAGTGTGAAGAATAATGTGTATGTAGGCATAGCTACGTAACATAGGCACTTGGGAAAGTCTAAGCCAGCACTGCTAAGAGACATGACCTTAGACTCTACTACTGGAGTTGAAGGAAATCGACT
This sequence comes from Ceryle rudis, assembly GCA_033439905.1. Lineage (NCBI taxonomy): Eukaryota > Metazoa > Chordata > Aves > Coraciiformes > Cerylidae > Ceryle > Ceryle rudis. The sequence goes on from JAAGNO010024425.1 coordinate 45,627, forward strand.
TCCCTTAAGTAAACATTTACAATTTCTGAAATATTCAGGTGTTAGATGGGAACCTAGTGAGAATCATGCAGCTTGCACATTTTATTTCTATAATTCACTAAAATCCAGGAGCAGGGAAATCACTTTCAAGATGTTTTAACCTGCACTCTTCTGGAACAAGCAATCTAAGGGAATGATTCCACATGCGCCCTTAGCAGAGCTCCCTTGGAAACCACTGGCAGCAGAGCCTTATTAAGATGTTGTGCTGTACTGAATACAAGTTAAAAGCCATTCAGATGCATGACCATGAAATTCATGGATGTGAACTGCTGTGACTGCAAGCCTGAGAACAAGATAATTTCTGTGATTGAATTCTTATAGCTGGATGGATATTCCACAACAAAATTGTTTGACTAAATGACCTTCTGACATTAAAAATTTTGTGATTTTGTAAATTTCCAGATTTTGGTCAGCACTAAATAATGTCTTCCATAAAAGTGATCCAGAGAGATATGACAGCTCTAATACCTCTAGGATAATCTGAATCAACTCCTCCTCTTTTAGTTACAGGAAACGAGCTCTGCAGAGGATTCTGCACAGAGTAACTGTACATCTGAAATGAAAGCTTCTGCCTTAGGTGTCAGCTTCATTTCTTGGTTTATGGCAGAAGCTGAAATATTTTCTAAGGTTCTATGGAGTGAGATTGGTTAGACTTTTCTTTGAGTTCATTAAAAAAATGTAGGGAGCCATACATCCCTAACTGGGTCTGGCAGTCTTAAATGGACTGCTTTGGTTTCAGTTATCAGATCAGCAGAATAGATGTAGCATGTCAGCCTAATTCAACTATATGTCCAAAGGTCATTTATCTTTATGGAAATCGAAACCACAAGTCCTGCTTTTTTGCAATTCTACCATATAGCTTGTTTTTTTCAACATTCGTAATAATTGTCCAGTCAGAAGAACTGAAGCATTTGTGATTTAAACAAGGGCTAGTAGTACTTGATTTGTTCACAGAGCTCACTGGTATGATGAGCAGAATTGCTGTCCTTGCTTTCTGGAAGAAGAGGCTGGATCAGAGGAGAAAGTGACTTTCTGAAAGTCACCCAGTAGGTAAGTGGCAAAGAGCAGGACTTCTGATTCCCAGACCAGCATTTTGGCAGTATAACACACTGTGGACTGCCTGTCAGACAAAAGCTGGAGAAAGAATACATTATTATCCACATTCCTGAGGAGAAAAATTAAGTAACTTTTTCCTGGTCCAAATAGAGTATTTCAAAATAGCCCTGAGGTGCACTGCTTATTCAGTTTCTTGGTCATGATGCTCAGCAAACAAGGAGCTGTGTGCTTAACCTAGTTTGGTAAGGATCTGAAAAGCACAGCTACTGGTCCTTCTGGGCAATTTGGACAAAAAGTGAATGTCTTTCCACCTAATTCTGACAGCAGAATTACAGTAGGGAAAAGAGGAACTTGGCCATTATCACAGCACAGTGATGGTCAGTTCTAAGGCATTTCAATTTTTTTCTGAAGTGGGTATTTTAAAGCACATTTAGCTTTGCCTGACCTGTTTGTTTGATATGTAAGTTCCATTTTCATTATAAAGTGATAATAAATTTGATAAAGTGATAATAATCTTGAAATCTCTGCTTTTCTCATCCAAGTCAAAAGCTTGCCTCTTTGAACTAGGAGTGGTGAAAACAGTTCAAAGGCTTGGAAATGTGAGTGGAGCTCTCAGCTACTCTGGCCACATGCTGAATAATTAAACGTGTGACCGGAAGGAGAAATTTCCTTCCTTCAAAAAAAAAATTAGTCTTTCACAAATACAGTTGTGGTCATGGAGTTTATTAAAGAATTTACTATTAAGGGCTATTTCCCTACTATCTGGGAATGTGACTTTCAGACTGCAATCAACATAGGCAAACTAACTACATGTATATAAAAGAGATCAGGGTTTCCACCAGATATATGGCAATATGTATAACTTGTGACTATACTGCATTGTGCTGTTGCCCAACAAGGCCCTTCTTACATGGCGAACTATCAGTGCAGATATGTGTTTGTAGAGAACAGAAGATTGGAACAGGCTGAGAATTTCCTTTAGATTAATGTAGGAATCAAAACTAATACACAAGAATGCATTAGGTGGCTCAAATGTTTTATACTGAAGTTGTTAACTTAAGCACCAGGGAATATTACAGTGATGTTTTTTGGTGTAATTTACCAGTGCTACAGACAAAAACTTCAAACCATTGACAGTTTGAAATATGGTAGGTACACATATAGCGTGTTACTTTCTGCAAAGCAGCCAGAGCTAAAAGATGGGTTTTTATAAGTAATCACCTTTGTTTTTCTGAAATGCATAAATCATAATCACTTTGCTCAAAAGGTGATAACATTTCTAAGCACGTCTCCAGAAAAACTCTGGAGATCAAATCATTCCAGGATACCACAAAAACAAGTTATTACTTATTTGAACTGCTAAAACTGCTAGTTGCAGTATGATGACTTCTCTGTCAGTGTTATTCTGCTTCAGAAAAGTGTTTCTATTCTCTATAGCAAACATAGCTAAGTTTTTGTTTTCCCCAGACCCAAGTTCAATTATTTAATATGCTCTAGGCTGAAAGAATACCAGGCACATGTAGCATCCAGTATTTTAAAACACGAGTAACAATAACTTTTGCTTAGAAAAAATGTTTAGGTTTTAGTTCAGAATTTAGACCAAGTAGGGAAATTATTCTGATCTAACTTAGCCTAAATGTGATTTTATCTTTAGTGGAATTCCTCTTCTTTGCATCATTTTAAAGTCAGGAGTCTTCAATTTTGGGTGGAAATTAGGTGTGGGAATTGCAAAATAACAGATCCTAGCCTTTAGTCTATATCAGCAATCCTCAACTCTCACTGTTCCCTTCACAGTGGCTTTTGAAGACAAGTCTTGTCATAGCTGGATTTCTTTCTATTGCTACAGGATTGCATTGATAACCTGAGAATTGCTTGGGTTTCTGAGCTGAATAGAGTCAGAAGAATCTAGTTTTTACCTTTGTTTAAGATAACCCAAAATCTTAATTCTATGTGTCATAGAAAAACTTGGAAAACTCTGTTGTGACTTTTTAAACTTTACATACCCTTTATACCCCCATAATTCTACCCAAGACTGACTCCGTCACCATGGTAGAACCTCTTTGTAACCTTTGAAATTGTTTGTGACCTTTGAATTGTTTGTTCTCTGACAAGACCTGCAATGGCCCTTGGCACAATAAATATGGATTGATGTGTGGAATTTATGGTAGAGATTCCTTCTATCAGACCAAAGAGCAGTGACCAGATTCATGACTTTGCAAATCCAAACCTAGAATAATGAAACTATGGCCCTGTATCCTTTAAACAATGTCTCTTCGTGTTCCCTCTCATTCTCTTTCAAAGTCTTTTAGAAGCAGGCGTTTTAAAAGAATTTTTCATTTCTCTCCACGTGATTTTTTTGCTGGTTTTGCCCTCAATTTTCAGCAAATTAGTTCTTGTCCCCAGGAAATGTAGACTCGCGTATATGTCAGAAATGAAGAAAAAGTAAACACCCATATACAGTTACACATCACTGGTAAACTGAATCCCAAATACTTACAAACAGTTAGTCCATGTTATTTTTGTCCCAAAAGACAGTTAGATGACTAAGAGAATAGTGGAAAGGGCCAGAATATGTAATCTTTATAAAAATAATAATAGTTTGTCTTTTAATAATCTCCTGACTTTCCACATCTGCTACTGCCAGCTGCCATTTGAAATTCTTCACTTTCTGGGCTTTTTTTTGGGTGGTTTTTTTTGCGTTTTTTTGGGGGTTTTTTTCCTGGAATAGTTCGCTTTCTGCCATAATTATAATGAATAAGTTGATGTAAGAGATCTTGGTCTCTTTCTTAAACCAGAACTAGACTATCCATAGTAAAGTTCTGGTTATCCTAGAGGGGAACACTGGATTTTGGTGGCCTTGCCCAGCACAAATCATCAGAGAACCACAGACCTGAATTCAAACCAAGTCCTGCACGTGCAAGAGTGGGAAGTATCCTGTTTGTAGAGCAAGGTGATTTACACACTAACCTAAACCAAAATCTCTCCTTAAAAATGACATTTTGAAGAAACAGTGACTATTTTTGAGACACATTTAGTAGGAAAGCAAAGACACTAAGCACAAAGACGAATCATAGAATGGTTTGGGTTGGAAGAGACCTTTAAAGGTCATCTAGTCCAACACCACTGCAATAAGTAGGGACATCTTCAATGAGATCAGGTTGCTCAGAGCCCTGTCGAACCTGTTCTTGAATGTTTCCAGGGATGGGGCTTCTGCCACCCTTCTGGTCAGCCTGTTCTAGTAATTCATCACCCTCCTTGTAAAAATCATCTTGCTTATATCTAGTCTGAATCTATCCTCTTTTAGTATAAAACCATTACTCCTTGTCCTGTCACAAAAGGTCCTGATAAATAGATTGTCTCCCTCTTTCTTATAAGCCCCCTTTAAGTATTGAAGAGCTGCAATCTCAGCCCAGAGTTCATTCAATGCTTGAGTTAGTCTAGGACATGCTGCTAGTCACCTGCTGTTATTTCTGCTGAATATAAGTGATACTTGTTTTAGATATTAATGCTTAAAGAATGAGTCAATACCAAAAAAGTAAAATAAAAGTATATGCTCCAAAGGTCCTCAAGCAGCTTTCATAAAGTGCTTAAAAAAATTAAACTACTGAATGTAGCGTTTTGTCTTTCAGTCTGTTAACAGTCTAGGTCAAAACAGAGACAAACTGTTTACATTTAAAACATCGAAATGTTCCCCAGGGCTGTTAACAATGACACCAGCTTTCATAATCAGAGAATAAAATAAACACAATATCCATTGAATTTTTGTGTTCAAATCAATATTTCACATGAGAGCTCTCCAGATCTTGCATTCACTGAGATTATCTGGGAAATCTCAAATTGATATATAAGACCACTGTACCTTGGGCCTTTATACTCTGAAAGTCCCATTGTTTTTTTCTGATTTTTATCTCCATTTTCTTAGAGACACTGAGGAAATCTGTACCAAGGAAAGGAACTGAATTTCAGAGGAGTTCATTCACCACTTTGACAACTGATCTTTCCTTCCTCCCTGATCTGTGATTTTTTTGAAAAGGCTTTTGAGAAGGAGAGCTTATAACGGTAAGTGTTGTACAAGTGCCATGACTGACATTTTTCTGGAACATAACACAATAAAGCTTTTGTCTCAAATCAGCCTTTTTCAGGCAAAGTGGTTATATAAATATTTAGAGATAATATACACTGTTAAAAATTATGAAAAATATCCTCAGATCATTCAGGAGGTTTAGCTTTTGTGCTTTGCCAAAGGTCATCCTCCTCCCCAGGCTATTATGCAGTAAGCTGTTGACCAGTTACATTTTTTACTGTTGGCCTATCATATTAGAGCAGCTGCATTTCAGAACGTTGTGTATCATTTGCTTTGCAATAAAAGGCCTAAAAGAAATAGAAATGTATTCATTTACAAAATCACCTTTAATTAATTGCACCAAGAGGGGAGATTTGCAAGGTACACATTCCAACAGAGTGTACTATTTTAGGAACCAATTTCTCTTTACTTGGAGAAACATTTTAAAAGAAATGGAAACATTACCTTGGCCGATGTTTCAAACCAGCCCACGAACCCATTCTCTTTGCAGAACTGATCCATCTTGATGCCATTGTTCATAAGAACATCTATTCCCTGGTCACATTTGTTTGCTAAGAGGACTGTTGGCACAGGTTTGCCATTTGGAAGAACCAACTTAGAGTCCAAATCCTCTTTCCATTTTGTCACTGCTTCAAATGTTGCAGGTCTTGTAACATCAAAGACAATAAATGCCCCCATGGCCTCTCTGTAATATACCCTGGTCATGTTTCCAAATCTTTCCTGACCTGTAATGAAGAAAATAGGAAGGAAAGAAAAACACCACCTTGTAAAAATCGCTGCTTCCAATCTAGGTCAGTATTTCACGTAGCACAGTTTCTAAGAGAATATTACTGAAGGTAAGACTTCATTTTGTAAGTCTCTGGAAAGCTACTCTTTGTCTAAATAATGTTAAATACCATGCTAGACTAATTTCTATGAAAATGCAAGAGAGTACAGTATGAAAAAAAAAAAAAAAGAGTTCTAAAGCAAACATTTTAAGAACTTTATTACAAGCTTGAACTTTAGTGTAGAGTCTTACTAAGCTGCCAGATTTCTAAGTTTGTGGATAGTACTAAAGGTCTTGGTGTATATAATAGGACTTAAAACAGGAGTCACAAAAAACTAAGGTACCAGATTGGAAGCCTTTTGATACTATGGTATTTTGTGGGAACGATCTAACACAACTGATCTGCTCATGCATTGAGAGAATCCTGTATATTCCCATGCAAGTGGTAAGAATCAGCAGTAATATAATTAAGATCTGGAGCCATACTAGACACTAGAGTCATTATGAATTTACTTTTACTGGCAAGTTAAAACACAGAGGTGAGAAAGGTGAATTTAAAGATTTACAAACATGGAAAATGTTCTAAAAAATAGCACAGTAGTAGCAATATGAAGAGTTGCATTGCTCCAGTGAAAAGAGCTGGGAAGAGACATTGCAAGCTAGATCTGTTCAGAAGCTTTATGGTTTTATTTGATGAATTCAAAGTGTTTTCTGGGAAGTTATTTATAGCATTTTTGTGAGCTAACAATATATTATTATATTCAAGTATGGACGTTTGTAAATAGCTAAAATTTTATATGATTAACAGTGTAAAAATTAACACCCTTGATGTAAAGATGTGCTATATTGATCAGCTATGCGTTTGTTAATATATATGAGGCTTTCATGTGAGCTTTGAAAAAATGTTTCCAAGAATGAAAATAAATTACACAGAATTTTTCTGGAAGTCAGAAAATAGAATTTCCATTGATGTCTATTGGAGAGCTGTGATCCAAAAGAGAATGATAAATTCCTGAAACATCTTGTGACAACAGCAGTCTCTAAGCAAGACAACTCTTGTATTTAAACATATGCCTCCATAGCTGAGAAAAGGTGCTATAAAAATAGACAATATTCCATGGAAACCTGTTTCTATCTTTATTTTCTCAATGTGTATAATTGTGAGTAGGTTAGGAAGAGAAGATTGACAGTCTGCCTCTGACACTAGGAAGGCTGCCTGTGTAGGTTTTATCTGATGGAAATTGTGCTGTCAAATGTAAGACTGGGTTGAGAGCTAAGGAGTTCTGATTACTGGACTTCTAGACCATGGAATTTCATATAATGGAAATAGTACTGAACACATTTGTGGGGACATACCATCTGCCTTCTATTCACTAGTTGTTGCAGCAAGAAAAAAGTCATTCATGTGATACAGAAACCAAATTCATGTTGAATTCTTCTCCAAATTCATGTTGAATATTTTTTGCTTAAACAAGCACTGCATCCCATTGATAAAGCAAGACTGAAATACATAATTTCTAGGAAATATGAGGCCATATGGAGAATTTCTTATAGCTATTCTTTATTAAAATGTCTTATGATTCCTATCAGTAGACTAATCAGATGAATGGCTAAGTCATGTGCCATTCAATAATCTCCTTGTGAAGCAATTTTTTTTTCATGTGCAAGCCAGTGCCTTCAAACAAAAGTCAAGGTCTGATTAGAAGCACAACAGTGAGACAAGCAGCAACATAAACAATTAGGTTTTGATGCATATTGTATTTCAGTGATACTTTATACTTCTCATGTGAATTTCTTGACATGCTTGCACTGTAGATGAGATGTAGATGATGTAAGAACAGCTAGACTTAGGCCTTGCACATATTTATTGGGACATAGATCTCTAAGACAGATGAAACATGTTTTCATAGAACATGAACTAAATTATTAATTTGCAGCATAAAATAAATATTTACAAACAAAATTATTAGAAGTATAACTCTGAGGAATAATAGGCTTTTATGATGTGATCTTCTAGCTAGTAGTGGCCCACATATTTCTGACAAATGGTATGACACTGATTCCTCCTTCTGTTTGCAGCAGCTTTTTCAGATACCTAGGGTTTTTACTGCACAGAAAATCCACCATGTTTGTAAAATCAGCTTTATGCAGGAGGACAAAGCTCACCAATTTCCACTATTAATTACTTAAAAAATGAAAAGAGAAATAATGAACCTGAGGGCTGCTTAAACTCTTTCTGAAGTGGTGTTTTTCCCCATCATTGCAATTAATACATGAACATACCTGACATAAAGAAATGAAACTTTGAATGGAAAAAGAGGTGGTTTGTAAACCACAGACTTAGTTTTATTTAATTTGAGTTGAAGGGTCCAGGAAGACACTTTTTTTTTTTTTTTTTTTTTCCCAGTGATTCCCTCTTATGGGAGCAAATACGTATCTTAATAGATGAGGTTTCTAAAATTTTTTCATTTAGCAAAATTACTTAGGAAAGTAGGCACTGTTTGATGCATTAAAGGTGTCAGAATCTGCCCTTAGGTTTTCAACAGCACAATGGCTTAGGCAGTAATTAGGCTAGAAAAGAGATCAATCATTAAGTATTCCGTATTATCTTGCAGGCAGCCTTAAACATTAGAATCTGCTTTATTGTAAGTGGGACCAGGGAAGGTGACATTTGCTTTTCATTGGAAGGGTTAGAAACTTGTGAAATGCTTATTTGCTCTGCCCCATTGTTCTTTACTGCATCCCTTGCAAGGCTGCTGGCATCTGGCATCAAAACCCACAATTCTGATGGCCTTTGCATACTGAGGTAATGCTTTATGTTGGGATTCATCACCCCTGATTTAAGTTCCAAAAAATTAACTGGGTGTATCTAATATAAGGTCCCTTTGTAGTCAGAGACTGAGAAGAGACATAGAAAAGGCATCTTCTCAGCAAGGACTGATGTTTAAGAGTGGTCACAAAAGCTTCATTATGGAGATATTTAATATCTACCCTCAAGCTCCTGGTGAGCCCAGGGTAAGTAGCTTATACTCAAATGGTTCAGTACAAGAAGTCTAATTGTTAATTAGATGAATGTTACCCCACTTTGAAGTGGACCCAGTGAGACCAAGGTATCAAAACAACAAGATTTCCATTAAAAAGAAGGAATCCCTCTCTGAATGGCACCTGCCTGTCTATTTATCCTAACCTCAGTGGCACCTCTGCAGCAGGGAAAGGTATCATTGCATGGGCTTAAAACAATCAACAGCTGAATTTTCATAGCTTATAAAAATGCACCCCATATAAATTTTCCAACATAACTTGTACAGAAACAATTTTCACTTACATCTATCTTCTCTGGTAAAGTTATAAAAACTAATGATAAAGTGCCAAAACTCAGATAATTTCTACCATCTTGCTCGCAGTATCTGAAATATAGTGCAAGATGAAAATTGATTTAAAAAGTCTAATGCCCAGTTTTACAATGGGTTTTACTTCTTGACATCTTCCCTCATCCTAAGAGGCAAATGCTTCTGGGAACCACCATGCTTTATAGAGGGCCTTTAGCCAGTGTTGAGAAGCTGGAAATAGTAGAGAAGTTTTAAACTTTTTTTTCCTATGACTTCAAAATAATTTGAATTCAAGTCATTAGCTTTATGAATTGAAGTTTAAGTAAGGCTTGAGGTGCTGTTCACCACCCCAGAAAATGTGGAAAAACAAGCTGTCATCAGGATCAGGCCCATGAATCCCTCCACAATTCTATATTGAAATAAAGCCAGGGACTGATTTATGTTTGCAGAACAGTAATTTCAAGGTAACTTAGCCTAGAAATCACCATGACTATCTTATTTTATGCATACACACTGCAATGCTTAGCAGCCACTAAAGGCCTAGACTGCTGAGGATACGTTGTGCCTGGCATTAGTGAACAGTCTGTTTACTTCTGAAGTGTAACAGTCTTAAAAACTTCACAATTGCAGAGACATTTGCCTGTATCTGTAAAAAGACTGCTGTTTCTGAAGGTGAAAGTTAGAGGGAAAGGAAATTAAACTCTTTTCTTCACCACTTTTATTGTGTGAATGTCTCCAATGCATTGGTTCTACTCTTTATAAGAACAAGACTTGTAAAAGCAAACATATTTTTGATAGCAATGAATAATCCAACCCACACATACACAGCAGGAGGGATAAACAGTGATTCTGACATGGCTGTGAAAAAGTAGTAGGGGAGGGGGAATGCTCTAAAGTGCCGTTCTCTGTCCTCCACAGCACTCACAGAGCTGCTCTCTGTAGTAAATCTGCAGCTAAAGCTGGTCTTCAGAGAAATCTCAGGGTTGTGTGGACATGAAACACAGACGGTAGTGCTGAGAGCAGCCTTGCAGAGCAGTAAGAGCAAAACCACCTGGATCTGCTGTCTATAGTAGTTGGTTTCTTCAAAAGCAGATCCAGCCTGCATCTGCAGGGACACCCCCACCACAGCAGCCTTGTTCAAAATATGATTGCTTCTTTTCAAGCTTTCTTTTTAATTTTTTTAATTTTTAATGAATTTAAAGGATACTTGTACAATGGTAGCAGAAAAGATAAGGAAACAACAAAAAATAAATTACTTAGCAGCAAGATTTTAAGATGTTTGACACAGCAGTAGAAGTAATGGCACAGTTTTAACATGGACATCGAAGCTGAAAATTTGGGACATTTAAAGAAATAAAATGGAACTGTTGTAAGAAAATTAAAGACAAGGAGAATTTTACCATGTATATCTCCTCCCATGCACAGTAGTGAAAATTCAGTCACTTGACGCTTAGGCACTTCACTGAATCAGACATAGATTCATAGATTTTAATACTAATGTGTTGTTACAGATATCATAACATCATAAACCAGGCAGTTTTGTCCAATTATTCCTGTCTAACACTCATAGCTTCAAGAATATATTATCTGATTATATATATATAAAATATAACTTCAAATCTTAATGTAATATGTGATACAGAATCCACCTTATCCCTGAATTAATTTTTCTAATGCTTAGTTATCCTTATTGTTCAGCATTTATCTCTCTTCTAAATAAATGTTGATTCAGCATTTATCAATTAGACCTTATTATAGTTTTGTTTACCAAATTAAAGAATGCAGAAAAATATGTTGCAGAAATATAAACTACATTCACCTATGAAAGAAGATGGCATCACATGAACCAAATTTGCCTTTTCTTTTTATGTCTATAAGGGTAAACAGGGGACACTGCTTGGTCCTACCACATACGTCACTCCTCCCATAGTCACCATGCATGTAAATCCTGCTAAAAATGTAGATAACCTGGGTACTAGTTTTCCTCAAAGCAGTTTTGAGAAAATTATTTCTAGATTGTTAAACAATTTACTGCCCACTGATCCATACAGTGAAGTGCGAGGAAGAGTACATATTATGCTTAGTAGTAAGTTTGCTGGTGGTATAATGGAGGAAGAAGAGGAGAGGATGTAAGAACTAAAATGATATCTGATATATATATATACACATGCATGCACACTTATAAATACTTATGTAGTCATATATTGATACATTTGCATCATTTGCTTCACTTCAAGATGTCCTAAATGCTAAGCAAACATCCTTCTGCTTGGTTCATCCTTCTGCTTGATTAGGGACTGAAAATTTATGCTTCACACTCAAAGATAAACATGACCTAGTAAGAGAGGTTCTGCCAAAAGATAGAGGATGTTCTGAGACCAGAGATTTTATTTGCTTCTCTCTTATCCTTGCATATTTCTTTTTTGCAAGGGGTGATATATGACCAGCCACACTCAGGATAAAATACTTCATTCCCTCCGTATTTTCCATCGGTTTTACTTAGCTTTCACTTTTAAACAACCATATAAGGCCAGATGCCTTATTAGTGCTAACTTCTATGCCAGCAGCACTCTGATCTGAATGCAGTGTGCTGCTTACAGAACTTATTTTCTATGTACAGCCATCAACAGCTAAAGCTTTTTACACAGAAATCATTAAAACTGAGACAGCAACTCATTTTATTACTGGCCACTGTCTTGACCTTCACAGAGGTGCCTTGAATTGAGCAATTCATATGAAATTTAGTACTCTGCTGTAATTCTCTCTGTCATGTGTGATAACTCAGAAAGCATGCTAGTCATTCAGTACTACAACTTGGTGTAATTGCTTCTGCAGCCTGACTGAAAGCTACATCATATGATCTGCCAGCACATGATTAGTAGTGTAATAAATCTCTGAAACAAGGCATGCAAAATACATTCTTTAAGTACCTGATGCATTAAGAATTTACTATTAAATGCTTTTTCCCATGCAGTAAAGTTTTGCTGGATGTGTATGTATTTATGGTTATGATCAGTCACTGGTGAGCAATAAAAGCAACGCTTTCCCCATTATTCTAACTTTTAATGAAGAAAACTGAGCATATATGTATTTAATATTATAAACCCACAGGACTACACAGACGTGTAAAAAAGCTAAGGTTACACATGTTTTACATAAAGCAGCATTGTTGCATAAGTTTTAGTACCTTAGTGCCAAATTCAGAGCTCGGGCACAAATATAGAAGAAAGACACTCCCTCCTTCGATAAGAATGTCAAGAATTTTCTCATCTCACTAGTTTTACTCAGTGTCATTCCAGACTAGATCACTGAACCCACAGCTCAGGTCATAGGCTGGCACAGTTGCCTAACAGCTGGCATAATTTTCACCTCTATTCTCTACTTAACAAATGTTACTACTTGTTTTTTTAAAAACGCTTTCCTTCAATCTACTGCATTATAGCTGTATTTGCATTCTGACATACGCTAAATGAGAAATTACTTAGTGTGAAATATGCCATCAAGATAAACTTTTATTTTGTGGATTGAATCAAAAATTATTAATTGCTAGTAAAGGGGGGGGGGGGGGCAAAAAATGTCCTGACTTTAGTTGGGAGCCAAATATAAAAACTCAGAAGCACTGGCAGTAATAATTTTTTTTTTTTTTTTTTTTTTTTTTTGTTATGTAAGCATGTAAGGATAGCTGGAATTCTTTTTCTCCCTGCAGAGAGTAAATTATATTTTTTAGCTTAATGTTGGAATAAGGACAAGTAAATGTGAGTAATTACATTTTTAACAACCAGGATTATTGCCAAGTAGAAACACTTCTCTTTTCAAAGCATGTCAGAAGTTGTTTACATTTCATTGGTCTGAAGGAAGGCAGGTAAGAGAGAGAGGAAGGAAAGGAAGAAGGAAGGTATTTTGATAAAGTAATTCAGTGATACTTTTTTCTTATTTTTTAAACTGCACAAATAATTTTAACCATCTTACTGAACCACTCATCTCTTCCACCAAATTAAATAGATGTAACAGGAAATTCTTGTTATTCTCCCTCCCTAGATATGCTAGTCTAATGGAGGAAGCTGAACAGCAGCAGCTGCAGGGGAACAAGTGGGGCATTTGGAGAGAGATGCCCATGTGCCTGCATGTGTCTAAGGGCTTGGGAGGAAAATCAGGCAGCACAGGTTTCACTCTGGCACCCCTTGTTTGGGGGTCTGCTGGCTTTAGGGAAACTTCCAAATGTCAATCTGCACTTTAAGTTTTCTCTCCTCAACCTCCTCTCCCTCACCGCACAGGCACTGGTAGTTTTCAGCTTAAGGATTTGTACAAATTGATCTGGGTCTATATTTTGTATTGTCTCTGGATGGGTTATGGGGCAAAGGGCTGTCTCCTCTGTACTCACCTGCAATATCCCAGAGCTGCAGCCTTACCACAGTCTCAGCATCCCAGCTCAGCACCTTCAAGGCAAAGTCCACTCCGATGGTGGCCCGATAGTGTGGGGAGAAGTTCTGGTGGACATAACGTTTGATGATGCTGGTTTTGCCCACTCCCAGGTCCCCGATCACCAGCAGCTTGTAGAGGTGCTCCTTCTGATTGTGCTTCTGCATCTTTCTTGTGGCTGTGGCTGCTCCCTGCAAACTGATTGCATGCTCTGCCCGAAGAATCCTGCCAGCCCGAGGGGGAGAGAGGGAGTGAGAAACCGGGGAGGGAAGGAGAGAAGGTAGGTGGAGGCTCTTTCCCTTTGTACAAAAGCAGGATCACCAGGTCCAGCAGGCAGCCCTGCTGGGAGATGAAATAAGCAAGGGACTGGGGGAAGAAAGTCTCCCAGAAAGTTTTGTGCGTATGTGTGTAAAGGTCAGCACGAGGTGTGTCTGGGATTAGTCTGGCTACTGAAGACTTTGCAGGAAAATTTATGCAACAGTCCCATTCCCTGTTTTGCTCCTCACTGGAAGGACAGTATTTCTGTTGTGCACTAGTTTTACATACATTTTTTAATTGCTGTTTTCTTGGTGGTAATTTATCACCCTACGCTTTTGCATGTTTAAAATGTTGCACAATGGAAAAAAGCAGAAATCTCCTTTCATAGGCTTCACAACTCCATTACAGTACAAAAATTAAACCAGTGTACTTTAACTTTGGAAGTGATTTGGTTTTAAAAAATGTAAGTCAGTGTGAATGCAGTTCTATCACTAGAAGTGGCAGCTACAGCAATATAAAGCATCTTTACCTGTGTCTATATTAGGAGAGTTGTATGAATTTAATTATAACAGATACATATTTTTAAATTTCATTGGTATGATTATGATTGTCTTTAACTATAAGTATGCTCATATCTGCTGAATGCAGCACACAAAGCTTATGCTTTGTTTTTTTCACACAACTGGATTCTAAAATGCAAAAATCCCCAGATTTATCCCATGACTCCGATAATCAGAAGTTATGAAAGCATAACAGCATTAGAGCATATGAATGCCAGTGTCTCAATGGTCCTCTGTTTTCCAAAATAAGTGATATCAAACTTGCAAACAATTCAACACATTAAATTATCCCACTGATATGATGGACCGTGTATTTCAAATGTGGAACACAGTCAGCTTTAGCTCAGGAGCTTAGCTGGAGACCCCTATCCATTGCCTAAAGGTGTTTGATTCTTTTAACAGTTTTGATAGCAAATTCTCAGAAATTTAATATCGTGTGAAACTCATCCATGAATGATTTTAACATTTATTTATGATCTTGATAAGATGAAAAACTTAATGAAATATTATTTGATGGAGTTCTTATCTAATTGTGCACTGAAATGGCATTAGAAACTTGTCATCTATCCAAGAAGGTGGATTTTGGTAGACAAAGAATTCAGAACACTTACGTTATGCAATCTTTTATAATCAGTCTTTAAATTCAAACTTCAGAGTTTATTTATACACACACACATGAAGTGGGAACGGGCAATTTGAGGAGAAAAATATCATATTTTCCTTGAAACTTTTTAATTTTAATAAGAGGCTTTAAGTTAAGTTAAATCAACTTTCCAAAACAAGTTGTCATTTTATCCTTCTGTTTGTAGAGAAAAGTTTAAAGGGCTTAGCCTTGTTAGCTACAGATATCTTAAACCTGAGAAGCAAGTCAGTTTACGCCAATCAGTTACTGTCTTTGCATGATGTGAGCTTATTACCATTGCTACCGGTAGTGTGTGGTCTGTGAATGTTACCTTCACAGCACTGCTGTTTTCAGAGAGGATCCAATACCCAAGCTCTTCTCAGCACTCAACACTCCCCTGTAAAGTTGAAGATTTCCTATTTTAGAGGTTAAAAAACCCAACAGACTGAGAGTGTTTAGCAACTCAGGAAATCACAAAATTAGTATTTTGGTGAGGTTGAAATTATAGCTGATCTTTTTTCCTTCTTTGATGATGATCAATGCTCAGAAAGCAGTGTATGGAAGATCACTGTGAGCAGGTAATAGGTAACTGGAGGTCTTAGGCTATTAGTAAGTGTAGTTAGAGATTGGCCTACACCCAGAAGCATGAGGCTTTACCTCTCTTCCAAAGTTTTTGTTAGCATTAGCTATAATAGCTCTGGATAATCGTGTTACTTGTTTAAGTTTCCAATTCTTCTTTGAACTTGGCTAAATTCTTGGCCCCAGCAACACCCTGGTACAATGAGCTTCTCACAGGCTTAATGAAGGTCATTCAGGGGATGGTGGCAAGGCTACCAGTGAGGTGTTTGGCAAGGTGTTTGGAAGTGGAGTGAGCATGTAGGAGGCTTTGTTGCATTTAGAGGAATGATTTGCTGAGTTAAAGAGAGGCATGGACTGAAATGACTTGCTGAGTGAAAGCTGTACTCAGATCTCCTAATTCCATGGTGAACTGGCTTTTACAGACCTGGTCTACTGAATGCTCCTGAGATGGGATGAGGCCCTCCTCAGCCCTATCTCGCTCCAACATTTTGGATGACTGCTGTCACATCCTAAACTATGTGTCTGTACTGATTTGGGTTCATTGACATCTGAAGGCACTGGGACAGGAAGGTGTGGATGTACTGCTCATTTGCAGCTCTGCTGCAGGAATGGCAAGCAATGCCATGTGGGAAGACAGGTAATTTTGGCTGGTCATGGCTTAAGAAAACACTGCAAGACTTGTTTGACAATGTCAGCTGACCACTTCAGGCACACAACCAGGTTATGGTGACTCAAAGATTTGCTGCAGGCAGAGGTGTCCAGGGAAGCACACAGCCTGGAGCTGATGCAGTGCAGTCTGTCTTAGCTGAGACAACAGTTAAAGGCAGTTAATATAAAGCATATTAGCTTGCATTTGCCACCCACAGGTAGGTAGTTAGGAATGCTCAGCTGAGGTGGAGTAACTTGTTAAGCTGGGAGAATGAGATGGTGTCTTTGAACCCTTCTTCTGCTGCTTCAGGTCTTTCAACAAAGTCCAGGTAATAAGTATATGTAGACATGCCACCGATTTAATTGATATTTCAGTGTTTATATTTTGGTTACCTGTGTTATCTCTGATAAAGAGATACATTTTATGCTTTAATAAATCAATGTAAATAATAAATAAAATCCCATGTGATATTATGTATCCATATGCTGGTTTATTTTCTTATTTCCTCCTTATCCACTGTTATTTGCCACAACAATGTCATCCAATGCTCTGCTATCTCTATTTTAATGCCTATACTAAAATTAATACAGTATATTAACGGTTATTTTATTTGGCAGGAATTCATACAAACTCTACACATTTCCATTGTAAATAATAACATTTAAGAAAATACCATCAATTTAAGGCATTACAGACTGTGTTGGTCTCAGTATAAAAGTGAAACTCATTTTACAGTGATAATTTTCAGGAATTTTGCTCTATTTCTCTGTCATTAGTAGAGATCTTTTCCTCTGAGAGAAGTGATAAAGTTGAATGAAATTAGATTGAGAGAAATCAAGGACAGCATAACTGCATCCTGGATTTTATCACTCCTCTTTGTACACCACAGAAAAGGGTTTCAAACCTGACTGACCATCATGGTTGCTACCAACGTACTTTTTATGTTGTCTGAGCTATTGAAACTATAAGGCAACAGTTTTTGCCCAAGGAAACACATTCAGATTATTAGAAATATACATGCTTAAAGGATTCCATTCTAATTCAATAGGGTTTTTACACCACTGCTATTAATGCTGGTAACTTTGAATGTCTAGAAGGGATTTGCTTATGCCATCTTACTGATCTTATGGAATATGTTATGATACAAATGACACCATAATCAGAGAAATGCTAAATATACATCACTTTGTGTGTGCATGCCTATATATGCATACACACACATAAATTAATATGATAGATTAGAAGAATATTCTATGTCCTGCTTTAAAAAAAATTCAAAACACTGACATTCTACACAGTTTCCTTGCCAGGCTTCTGTATCCCGATTAATCCTGGGATATGAAATAAGTACTAAGTTGTTAGATACCCAGAAGACTGCTCATCTTTTATTAATATATTGTCTTCCTCATTTCATATTCACTGACTTCATTGTAAGAATGATCAGTCATGGCAAGAACAATCTCTTACAAAGAAATAGATTATTTTAACAAAACTATGCATTTCCCCCAATTTTATTTTTAGACTAGAAAGACTTAATTAGTTTTGATTTTCCCTTCTTCCATTCCAATGGTTCTTTTGATTAAGACATTCAGTTAAAAATTACTATTGACTCATCAAACGTTCCCATCGTGGAATGGTTATTGACTTGTCAAACATTGCTAGTGCTCTTCTTTGATTAAATTATGATCCACTTAACTTATAATTAACCTAGAAAATACACTTTATCAGGAAAGATCCCTCAAGGAATATCTAAACAAATGTTTATGCAACTAGTAGAAGTACTGGTTAGCTTTTATGGTCATATGTCAAGTTACTGTTCTGAAATGAGTTTTAAGTCATTCATTCAATTATTATCACTCGTTAAAGGTTCAGTCTACACAGTGGCTGAAAGCACTCTATCAATAACATAACAATATGGATTTAATGAGCGTGTCCAAGTATTAGCTCTTGGGAATTATGCTCCAGCTGTCCTACAAAACAAGGTCTGGATGGCAGGAAAAGTCTATGGCAGAGTCTGTTTTATCTTGGGAACTACACTTCTCAAAAACCTCTAAAACCTTACCATTATAGTCCTGTTATAAGTCTTTAAACAGGTATGAGTTACTGGTTGAGGGTACAGTTTTGCCCCCTAGAGCAATGAATATGTTTTTAGGGTTACATATCCTGCAAGATCACACCTCAAGGCAAGATAGGATTCAGGGCAAAGAAATAGTGAGAACACCAGGAAAGAGATCCCAAATATTAACCACCCATGGGTGCATGAATTATTGTATTTAAAAGAGTAAGACTTTGTGACTCTCTCACAATTACAAACTCTTAGTCCGGTAAAGAGACCCAGCATGGCCACTTACTACACAGTCCAATAAATCTTCCATACCCACCAGCCCTGTGTGGATGCCTCAGGGCATCTCAGGTGGTTTTAGTTACCTGTGTGAGCACAGTCAATGCTCAGATGCAAACAAATGTTTTTATTCCATCAGACTCAAAAAAAAAAAAAAAAAAAAAAAAAAAAAAAAATATGTAATTTCCTTTCTCAAGTCTGAACTATTGTGTTTTTTTATTTTATTTTTGTATAGATCCACACAGCTTAATAAAATTGAAGTTAAGGCCATCCTTTGGAGCCTGCAGCAAAATCTTAGATAGGTTGCAGTGCATTTTACACCAAAAACATTTGAACAGTCACCTGGGAATACATGAACATGGTGCAACTCAAAAAGCAATAAGGGGAAGGACCAGAACATCTGCCATAGGTAAAATCTAATAAGAGGGGGTGAGTAATATTCTGGGAAATGTGAAATGGCTTGTCCCTGAGGCCAGAGAGCAGTGAAAGCATCATACAGCACAGAATTAGTTGGAAATGCACTGTTTCCAAATGAACATTGTCGTGTCTCAGATTCAATAAGACAAGTCTAGGAGTACTCACTGAGGTTGTAGACTGAACCATCACACTCATTGCAGGGTTGCTACTATGGGGTGAGATACCAACAAAAACTTGGAACAAGCTGACAGTGCAGGAGTTTTAAACCTCTTAGGTACTGTGAATTATTTGTGTGATAAGGATCAAAGAGTTACAGTGCTACAGATAGGTATGTCTAAAGCAAGCTTGAAAGTGTCTGATACTCAGTAATCTGAGGGTTATGGACCTCATTAGGATTATATGCGATTCTCACAACAGGAGTTTAGAAACTTGTCTACTCTGTCCTCCACAGAGAAAATCTTTAGGAACAGGAATCACTGAATCACAGCGAAACTTTTGTCTGATTTTCATAAGCTTTAACTTTTATTCTTGAAAACTATCAATCTGTAATGGTGCTTACCAAGCAGCACCAACTTCATGTGCAGGAACATTTGTAACAGTAGATTCTAAATTAATATGCATTGGCTTAAATCATTTCCCTTGAAACTGCAAATTTAAACCATGGAACAAAACAATAAAAGATAACTCCCTTTACCAGATAAAAGTTCACCAGGAGTATAGTTTGTAAGTTATAATTCAAATTATCACAGAATAACTGAGATGGGGAGGTACTTCTAGAGATCATTGGGTCCAGACCCCTGCTCAAAGCAGAATCAGTGAGAAAAGGTTGCTCAGGGCTACATACAGTTGTATTTTGAATATCTTCAGGGATGAAGACTTCACAATGTCTCTAGGCAACTTGTTCCAGTGTTTGACTCACACACAGTAAAAAGCTTTTTTTTTTTTTCAGTTTACATAGATTTTCCATCTTTGTCTTCTTTACTCACCCCATCAGGTATACACATTGCTAAGATCCCCATGAGCCTTCTCTTCCCCAGGCTGAACTGTCTCAGCTCTCTTGGCATTTCCTTGATGCTCCAAGTCCTTAATCATCTCTGAGTTCCTTTGCTGGACTTAGTTCTCCTTGTCTCTTGTACTGGGGGAGCCCAGTGTTAAACACAGTACTCCAGGTGTATCACACCAGTGCTAATTTGAGATAAAATATCATCTCACTCAACCCACTGGTGACACTCCACCTAATGCAGCTCAGAAGAATGTTGGCCGCACTTGCTGCAAGGCTCAGGTTCAACTTATTTTCCACCAGGACCTCCAGGTCACTTTCTGCAAAGCTCTTTCCAGCTGATGTAGTGTTTTAAT
>JAAGNO010024426.1:15868-27124 GCA_033439905.1 Ceryle rudis
GCTCCCTTCAGGTACTGGAAGGTGGCTATTAGGTCTCCCTGGAGCCTTCTCTTCTCCAGGCTGAACAATCCCAGCTTCCTCAGCCTGTCCTTGTAGGAGAGGTGTTTCAGCCCCCTCCTCTGGACCCACTCCATCAGGTCCATGTCCTTCCTGTGCTGAGGGCTCCAGACCTGGATGCAGTATTCCAGGTGGGGTCTGACCAGAGCAGAGGAGAGCAGGAGAATCCCCTCTCTCAATCTGCTGGCCACACTTCTTTTGATGCAGCCCAGGGTGCGATTTGCCTTCTGGGCTGCAAGCACACACTGACTGCTAATGTCCAGCTTCTCATCTACCAGCACCCCCAAGTCCTTTTCCACAGGACTGCTGTCTATCACCTCCTCCCCCAGCCTGTACTGATAGTGGGGATTGTTCCAGCCCAGGTGCAAGACCCTGCACTTGCTCTTGTTGAACCTCATGAGGTTCACCTGGGCGCACCTCTCCAGCTTGTCCAGGTCCCTCTGGATGACATCCCATCCCTCTGGTGTATCGACAGCACCACTCAGCTTGGTGTCATCTGCGAACTTGCTGATGGTGCACAAGTAGTGCTATTCCTGAATCCCACAATGTTTTCCTATTGCCCTATGGACTGATGTTTACCTACTTAACAGTCCTGGCTTTATAACTAGTTAGAGTGTAATTCTTAGAAAAGGCAAAGAGAGTAACTGAGCTGCTTATACTTAATGCTACATGTATACTTATATTCTTAGATCTTCTTTTGTAGATGCAGTTAAGAATAATTTATTTCTCTTTTTGATGATGAAAAAGGCATACAGTCTCTTGGCAAACTACCTTGTATTACAATCAGAAATGTGAAATATTAATGTTTTCACCTTATCGATATTTCATTAAAAGTAGCAGATTAGGTGAAATTTGATGTAGATATTTACTGTGTGTGTGTGTATGAATGAAAGAGTCAGACCTGTGAAGGTTTGAAAGCAAGTGAGAACTTACACTTTGCACTGTTTTTCCAGTGCCTCTTGCTTGTCCACAGACAAACTGCTGGTACGCAACAGCTTCCTAAAATACTTCAATACATTGTGCCTATTTAGAGTGTACACAAAAGTTTTATATGAATATAAAACCAGATTTTAAGTCCCTTAGAATGTCTAAACTTCACATTTTTTCACAGCTATAGGTTTGGACTCTTGTCCTGAACCACAGACGCCAAGTAATGGGATCAAAATTGGAGACAGATACATGGTTGGAGATGTGGTATCTTTCCAGTGTGATCAGGGTTATTCTCTTCAGGTGAGCCAAGTTTCCAGTTTCAAATGATAGCATTTAGTTCTTTAACATGGTTTTGTTTGAGTCTGTCAATATGAAGTGGACACTAAACTCTTGAGGAGTTTGAACACATGATAAGCTTGCAGGACTGGTAGGCTTTTCTTCCAAATATTAAATTAACAACTATCCAAATACTCCATCAGAAGTATATGGCTCTGTGCTTCCTCTGCATTAGTGATAATGGGTTGTTAGGTATTATTGATGGCCCCTTCAGTATTCATAGCTGAGCTATGCAGTGTTGACAAATTAAGTTAAATCATTTGATGAGCAATTAACAATAGTTCTCCATGTACTCCATGGAAAAAGAAAGTAAGTAAAGAGACATAGTAAGAGCAAATAAAGGGAAAGGAAATAAATCTTTTCCTCAGTAAATCAGATACTGTCACTTATTTTCATTCAATAGTTTCTTAGATATTTAATTTAAAAAGTTTTTCAAATATGAGTGTGTTTTTGCCAAGCAAATTTGCCATGCTTTTGCATTAGGAAAAGGTATAATGAGGGGCAATGCAGTGATGGTAAACTGACTAATTTGCCTCTGAGTTACTTAACATGTATAACCTAGTAGGAATCTATCTGCCTGCAGGAAAAATTTTGAAAATACTTCCAAGACCTTTTACAGTTACACTGTAGAACCAAATCCAAACTGCGTACTGTTTCCACTTGAGACACTCCCCAAATGTCTACTATTTTCAACAAGTATGTTCTGTCTTGTTTGTGTCTTTGCAGAGTCTACATTCCCTACTTTATCTAGACATTTGAGAGTGTAAAAAGAAAACAATCATATTACTTGTAAAAAAAAAAGAAAAAAACCAAGTCTTAAAGGGAGAAAATACTTTGTATAATGCAGCATATGATTAATTGCTAATGGAGTTACTGACACCTTTGGACTAAAATAGCAAACCAATAACTTACCAGACATTTTTCATTAACATCAGTGTGGCCTATAATACATTGTGATGAGTGCCAGACTAGCTAAAAATGCTAATAATTTCAAGTGTTTATTTTACATAATTCTGTGAAGACCAAAATACTGGAGTTGTATACACTCCATGAAAACCAAGAGTTTAATTACTTTTTTTGACTAAAAGATTTTTTTAAAAGCTGCGGTTTACATGTGATAGAAACTAAATGTCTTCTTCCCAAATCTAAGTGGCAGTTAAGAACTGGACCTGTATCCCAGTCTTCCATTCAAGACAGATTTCCTAGTCACATCTGCAGCATTCTAGCACTTCAAGAATAACTGAAATATTCTGCAGTTGCAGCTCTGACAAAGACTATTGACATTTACTTCTTATGTTGCCTGATTTTAGCTGGTCATTCTTGGTAACAACCTGGCAATTATTTTTTTTTTCTTTTACGTTTTCATTTCATACTTAAATACAAGTGAGTGTGCAGACAAGCCACAGTAAATGGCTGAAATAAAGATGATGTTAAGAACATGGGAACAGAGACTGTGCAAACACACATGTAAAACCTCTTCCCTCCATATTGTTTTACTGGCTTATGCAGTATGACTTTGCCACTTCATTTTTTCTTTCCTCTTCTATCATTGAGAACATGTGCCTACTTGAACTATGGAGAAAGTGGGTTTAGTTTTCTTTTAGGAGAGAAAAAGAATGGGTTGCAGATTCATGAATAAACTAGTCACGGTTACGATGGATGCTTTAAAGATACTTAGTTCCCTCAAATGCTATAGGCTCTGAATTGATAGGGAGAAATAACATGAAATTTTTTTTCTATGAAAGTTCAACAAACTGTCTAAAAGCTACAGAGTTTCTTCTACTAGGTCACCTTAAAGTATGTACTAAATGGTTTTGCTAGATACCCCAAATTCTCTTAAGTTTTCTCATTTTCATTTGCTTTCTCTGGAAGGCAACTACACTTACGTGAGGCTGATGAACAACGCAGAGGGTCACTCGGGTGGGTCTTGGAACATGGCTGTTACAGTTTCCCTTGAAATCGTATCACCTCATCTGTTGTAAAGGGAGACATGTTATAAATAGATTTTTTTTCAGTATCTCAGCTTTTCACAACTTAAGCCAACTGTTTTGTGGGTGAGGGTAATGACTGCATTTAGAATAGGTGAGGAATTTAAGATGTTAAGTCAGTACTGTGTAAGGCATATAATTTTTATCTTTTTACCATGTTTCACAAATAATGCAAATCAATACTATGTAGACATTGCTTCGGTGAGACCTTTTGTTTCTAGATCTTTGTTTTATACTAAAACTGGTATCATGAAATTCTGCTGGATGCTTTTATACTATTAGAAATAACAATAAGGGCATAGACATAATTCCCTGGTGGGCTAACAGTGACATAGTTAAGATTAAAGTTTTCTGTTTTATTGAAGGAATGATAAAATTGATAATGCATAATATAAATGTTATACCTTACTGGTTTTATATTCTTTTATGATGTTTTAAATTATACATTATTTTTGCTGAGATACTAATGATGTGCTGTATATTGTACATTTTTTGTTGTATCAATTAGCAAATATTGTGTCATTTTAGGGACATTCACATATCACCTGTATGCCTGGACCAGTAAGAAGGTGGAATTATCCTATTCCAATATGTTTAGGTAAGTTCAGCATACATAAACTTTCTTAAATACACCAGAAAGAGAAAGCCAGAGAACTTAAAAATTAGATAGATAGATAGATTAGATAGATAGATTAGATAGATAGATATGGGAAATAACAGGGAGAAATGAAAGAACTTAAAGTTAAAATGGTCAAATTAAGACAAAGAGTTTTGAAGTATACTTCACACATTTTGCAAAGCTTTTCTGATATGTACAATCAGAAGAAAGAATGACTTATGTTCTAATCAGTAGCTATCATCAATTCACTGTCAGTGATGAGACCTCCAGAGACCCTTGCACACATATTTATTCATGAATTATTTCCACATGTGATGGCTATTATAGAAAATATTAAAATAGAAATAGCATTACTTTTCATGTCTAATGAGTTCAGCATAAGGCATGTCTGCCCAATTTAAGAAGATACATTATTTTCCAAGTTAAACTATATAAATGACCATATTAATATCATTGGAAGAAGGTCTGGAATTCTGCCAGAAGCCCAAATGAAACATCTTAAGTGCATTTAAATATATTGGGTTTATATGATTAATAAATATGAGGGATGTAAAACCGTTCCTATCTGCATTCTTTTTCACTGAATAGAACTATCTTTTTGTTTGTGTTCCCTAACAGTAAAAATATCTGTATTTCTAATCTTGAATGTATGAAAAGTAGGATGTTGCAGATCTCATTAAAGATTTTATACTTTGCGTTTCTTCAAAACAGATTATATGTCCTCTTGAGCTGCTTCACATAATCCTGTTCTTAATCCTGTGAGGTGTTAAAAACCTCCTGTGAGGTACTGAGCTCCCTCATCTTAGAATTTATAAATATTCAACAAGATTCAGATATTTGTAAGAATTTTTTCAAGAGTAAGTCTTCAGTTTCCACCATTATGCACTAACATATTTCTGGGAAGTCTGATACCATAATTTCACTGACATATGGTAAATTCTGAAGACAAAGATGCTGAAATTTTAAGGGATTTTATTTTCCTTTTTTCCAAGTAATGATTTTTAATTGTGCTTCAAAGGATATAACAACTGTTAATTGGACAAAACCATGATTAACATCTTCAAATCTCATACTGAAGCATAAGGTACTATATTCACTGATGTCAAGCCTGAAAAAAAATAAAATTCAGTTCAAATAGTGATTTAGTTCAATTTCTGGAAATACATGTGTGTGTACATTTTCTAAACCTGTTTATTTAAAGTCATTTTTAAAACAGCAGGATATAAATGCCATTTCTAAAAGGCCTTTTGAAATGCTTTGAATACAAAATCTTTAAAAAATACATTATTACCTTATATTATTCAGATGTTCCTTTACAAACTAGCATGGAACTCTGTCGGTGTTGCTCTGAGCTGATGTCTGCAGCTGCCTATTCACAAAGATGTCTCACAGTCCAGAGTACACATCTATGTTTTTTTCCAATACATGTGTTCCCCAAATGAAAATTTGGAGTAGATACATATGTTTAAAGTACCTACTTGTGAATTACTTTGTTACAGATATTTATTGGCAAAGGAATCTTTGTGCATTTTTTGAAATACGTGTCTAGTTATTATTGTGTTATTAATGTTGGAAGGATCTTTAATGCTCTGGATGAATTTTTAACTCATTCTACTCCTCTGAAAAAAGGTCTTTCCTTTTTTATACAGCACAATGTGGTGGTGGCATGTCAGACTTCAGCGGAGTGATCCTCAGCCCTGGGTTTCCTGGCAACTATCCTAGCAGTTTGGATTGCACATGGACAATAAAGCTGCCTATTGGGTTTGGTATGTATTCTTTCATGGATTAAATTTGTTGGGGGTTTTAGAATTCAAAACACTTAGCATAGATTTTAAAATATTATGGATATTTCTCCTAGGGAAAAAAAAAAAAAGATCCAAACAAACAAAAAAGAAATTATAATTAATTTAAAGAAGTTATCAAAGCCTTAAAAGAAAGATAAACTAGTTTTTCATTTAACATATAGCTCTAATTTTCTGATAAAGACAAATTTGTCTAATTAGAATTAAGCAGTTTTCTAACTTTAAAGGTTTGCTTACTCTTTATGAGGGCATAAGCCCAACAAAAATAAATATCTATCAGGAATATTTTAAACAAAGTCAGTATCAGTTTAGAAAAAGCTACAATTGAGTTCATAATTTTATTATTAAGCTTCTTTTCATATCCTAGGTGAATATCACAGCAGCATAGAAGTGTTCTTGGAAGGGACCTCTAGAACCCTCCCACTGAAAGTTGCCAAAATTCCCACTCAAAGTGAAATTGTCAGTAATACTAGATGAAGTCCACTGTGACTGGCAGATCCTTCTCAGCAGGGCTGTTACTCATTTAATAAATTTCCAGCCCATACCAACAGATAGCATAATGACAGAATGGTAGGAGTTAGAAGGAACCTCTGGAGAACATCTAGCTCAACCCCCCTGACAAAGCAGGATCACCCAGGGCAGGCCACACAGGAATACATCCAGGAGGGTCTTGAAAGTCTCTAGAGAAGAAGACTCCACAACCTCTCTGGGAAGCCTGTTCCAGGCTCCTTCGCCATTACAGGAAAGAAGTTTTTTTTCCTCATGTTGAGGTGGAACTTCCTCTGTTCCAGTTTGTATCCATTGCCCCTCGTCCTGTAACTTGGCACCACTGAAAAGAGACTGGCCCCATCCTCTTGACACCCACCCTTCAGATATTCATAAACATTGATAAGATCCCCACTCAGCCTTCTCCAGACTAAACAGCCTCAGGTGTCTCAGCCTTTCCTCATAAGACAGATGTTCCAGTCCCTTAATCATGTCATAGCTCTAGTATTTCCTTGTCCCTCTTGAACTGGGGAGCCCAGAACTGGACACAATACTCCAGATGTGGTTTCACTAGGTCAGAATAGAGGGTGAGGAGGAACTCCCTTGACCTGCTGGTCACACTCTATGTACCCCAGGATGCCATTGGCCTTCTTGGCCACAGGGTCACATTGCTGTCCTGTGAATAACATTGTCCACCAGGATTCCCAGGTCCTTCTCCATGGAGCTGCTTTCAAACAGGTCAACCCCTAACCTGTACTGGTGCATGGGGTTATTCCTTCCCAGGTGTAGGACTTTACACTTGCCCTTGTTGCATTTCATTAGGTTTCCCCCACCCAACTTTCTTGTCTGTCCAGATCTTGCTGGTGTATCGGACACTCCCCCAATTTTTGAATCATCAGCAAACTTGCAGAGGGTACGCTCTATCCCTTCAGCCAGGTCACTGATGAATACGTTGAACAAGACTGGGATAAGGATGTTGTGCTCCAGATCCAGAACTTTGCACTTGTATAAAACTTAAGAAGGGTTTGTTTACTCATCCCTCACATTTTTCAGTGTTTCTCTGGACCAAAGTTGTGTCATTTGGTATATCATCCATATCCCCTAGTTTAGTATCCTCTGCAAATTTCTTGAGGACAAATTCTCATTTTCAAGGTCTGTCAGGAAGACATTGAATAGTAAGTTCCCATATCAACCCATAGAATATTGTACTTGTTAATGGCTACCACCTGGACATTGAATGACTGATTATCATTCTTTGAGACTTGAAGTTCTATTAACCTTTAACCTACATCCTCTCCGTTCATTAAGTTCATGTATGTCCAGCTTCCAGATGTGAGAGTATATTATAGCCACCCTTGTGGCTATAATTGTCCCTTTGACAATTTAATTATAGAAGGAAATAATGGTTGATCAACTGTGATTTTCTGATAGTAAATCCACATTGACTGCTCCTAAGTCCCTTTCTGTCTTTATGTGCCTTCAGTTAGACAAGTTCCATAATCCCTTCTGTGGACTACAGTGATTCTGCAGTTGCCATTGCCCAGGTCCTCTTTCTTGTTTTAAAGGTGGATATGTCTTCAGACTTTTTCTGGTCACCAGAACTTGTCTTATTCACCATGATTGTGCATAGGTAATTTCAGCACTTCTGACCATTTCTAAACAGGATATGATTAAAACTGAATTGAAAATGAAAGTAAGATTTCATTGTAAAAATTAAAAAGATTACATTTGAAAAAGTGGTAACTAAAACTGGTTTTAGTGATGCTGTGGTTCTAGTCCAGTGGAGGCACATACATCTAACTCTTCTGAGCAGCAAATAGAAATCTCAAAAACACAAACATGGAAACCTTCTATAGGCTTTCTCTTGTTTATGTGTTTCTAACAAGACTTTTTCTCCACTTGAAGTTACAGATCATAATCTTTTCCACATCGTTAGCTAATGGTGTAATCTAAATCAATGACATTTTTTATTGCAATCAACTTACAAGGTTACTTTTTAAGATTTTTTGCTATACTTTCCAAGATTTATTGCTAGATTATATATAGAAATACATTAAATGCTTGTTCAGCATTCCCAACTGCAAAAAGCCATAGAAACAAAGAGTCTAACAAGCAGAAGTCTGAGACAGAAGCAGGTGCTACAGGCTGAAGAATACTTTGAAAGATTGATACAGTTCAGGAACTTGTAGTGAAAGACAGCAGAGTACGGAGAGCAGAATGGCAGGCAAAAATATATTACAGCTTTTGTGTTGAACAAAGTGGGTCAAAGAGAAAAAACAGTAAGATAGCATGAGTTGGCAATTATTAATGACAGATTAAGGTTTTGACAAGTATTTGGTTGACAGGATCAAATAAAAGGCAAAGCCTACAAATATCGTGGATAGAGAAAAAACGAAGTTTGGATATAGCTGGATTCACTGTATAGGAAATATTTGGAAGGCTGACAGTCGAAGAATGACTCTTAAAGCATAAGCTTTCTTATCACATAGAGACTATCTACAGATAAAGAGAGATAATTGAGGTAACAGTAATTTAATTATGCACCAACCTTTTTCCTGTAGCGTAGAAAATGTTACATGCTTCAGAAAACCATTCATAAACTTTACATGGTATCTGGGGAGAAAGCTCTAAAAGAGAGTGACAAACACAATTTAGCTATTACAGTTTAGGAGTTACAAAATTATTCATGACTTTTCAATAATTAATCTGACATTATATCTTTTGCTTTCAATTTTATGTGAAATCATGTTGATTGTCTTTGCCAGAAGCACCAGTGGGACTCGGTCATCTTCTTAATGAAAGTACTTTATTATCATTCCCAGTTGCACTAACATAAAAAAGAAATACAAATTCTACTTTGTTTATACATATAGAAATATGTATAAACAAGAAAATGTTTAAAGAGCTCTATAACTACTCAGTTGCTGAGCGTTTTCTTCTTGTCCTGACACATAATCTTCATAATACATCACCTGGTTAGAAAAGATAACTTGCTATTGCATAGTAAGATACCTTTATCTTCCTTACCGAGTCAAATATTCAGTCAGAAACTCCTGTCGAGATCATCATATGGCACAGTGCGGGTATGAGAGTTAAGTATTTGAACTGCATGTATAGTAGGAGAGGTACTGATGAATCATGGTTAGATAATATCACTTACATTTTTTGTGACTCTCTATATATACATATAGATACACAAGCACAGGCAACCAAGTCCCCTCCTCTTCTTGGGCTGGCAAGACAGAAGGTCATTGAGTGCAGGCACATACAGAACACTCTCTTTGTTCACAAGCACTCACATATGCAGATCCCTTGAGTGTCTGCCTGGCACCCCTGCCTAGGTGTCAGGCCCTCTTACCTTCTTCACGGGTTCTCTACTCACTGGCTGGTCCAGCTCGGTGTTCACTGCACACAGTGTTCACAAACTCATTCCTCATGCACTCCACGTTGGCAAGTCCTCCTGAGTGTATCACCATGGACTTTCTGCCTCTTTGATACCCTGGCCAGGACCCAAGGCCTTCCTACTCAACAGCTCATCCAGTTTGAAGTTTGTTAGCAAATGACATGTGCACACCCCACCCCCCAGGATCAGGGAAGACAGCTGACCTCCCAGCAGCCAGCACCAGGTACACAGGCTGTGACCCTCAGTCCTGCTTCAGTCACCACTGCTGAGCTACTCACCTCATTCATGCTGGTGTCCCCAGTAACTGGTTTTGAGAACACACACCATTTCTACGCGATTGGCTGGAAGTTAAAGACCCTCACAATCCCTTCAGGCCAGGGGCACCAATACCCCTGGTCTGATGCCAGCAGTTGGCACCAAATTCTACTCACAGATATGGGTCTCACTAGTAGCTGGCACTTCATCCTTGAAGCACACATACACATGGGATGGAGAGTGATATTACACAGAGATATAATTAAGAAAAGATTTAATAAGAAGATACGAAATTATAGGACAGACTGGTGGTCAGGTGCAGGGCTCAGACAAACATTCTACACACAACCAGCGCCTTTTCTGCCCTTTTCCTACCTCCAGCTTTGTTCCTCCTTGCTCCTCTTTTTCCCTGCGTGTCCCCTCAGGGCTTTGTATATATAGGTCTATAAATTGCTGCAACCTTCCAGTTGTCAGGGTCTCCCTGGTTTATGGTCTTACCAGTTGCAAAGTCCAGGATGATATTCCTGGAAGTTGTGTCTGTAGCTTCTTATCAAAAAGTGGCATATAAATAACCTACAGTTCAATGCCTTAGATGATGTTAGTATGTCAGTGTTAGCATTTCTTATTATGAGAGCCTTTCAGAATTAGTAATGTATGAAGAGAAAAAGTGCTTCAAACTGAATTTCATGGCCTGTGTCTGGGAGGATAGCATATTGGCATTTCCACTGGTTACATTATTTTCTGGTATTGTCAGTGTAAAATGTACCTATTATTTTCTGGTATTATCAGTGTAAAATGTACTTATTTGATTTTCTCTACTGATATTGATACTGATGGCTTTTATTTACTGGTAATGTTTTTCAGGTGTCCATTTGCAATTTGTGAACTTCTCAACGGAGACCATACATGATTACTTAGAAGTTAGGAGTGGATCTACAGAAACTAGCACTGTTATTGGGAGACTAAGTGGTCCTCAGCTACCAGCCTCTCTGTTCAGCACAACTCATGAAACCAGCTTATACTTTCACAGCGATTACTCACAGAACAAACAAGGATTTCATATTGTGTATCAAGGTGAGGTTTTGATATTCTTATGTGAGAACAAGGTGGCTGTTGAAGGTTATTACTTTTTTTGGCCTTCCTAAAAGATAACGATGAAATAAAAGATTTTGTGCATTTCAAAACAAAGCATTAAGCATCAAGATCAAATAGAGGAATACAAAAATTAAACAAAAAAGGAAATGGGTCTGTACTGGGGCCTGTCTTGTTTAACATTTTTATTAATGATACAGACAGTGGCATCGAGTGCACCATCAGCAAGTTTGCGGATGACACCAAGCTGAGTGGTGCTGTCGATACACCAGAGGGATGGGATGTCAT
>JAAGNO010024429.1:0-15457 GCA_033439905.1 Ceryle rudis
CTGCTCCATCAGGTCCATGTCCTTCCTGTGCTGAGGGCTCCAGAGCTGGATGCAGTATTCCAGGTGAGGTCTCACCAAGGCAGAGTAGAGCGGCAGAATCGCCTCTCAATCTGCTGGCCACACTTCTTTCGATGCAGCCCAGGATACGATTGGCATCAAATGAAAATCATGTTTTATCTCCAAGATCACCCAATACATAGAGCTTCAGAAGTGTATGTGTGGCTATGCTGTATGGTGTTAGGGATACTTCAGTGAAGACAGCATATAAACAAGTGTTTGTTATGGAGCTTTTCATGACCTTCAGTTCTTCATCTGTCTGCTTTTTTTGCTGATCTTTATTTTAGCTTGCATAGTTATGGTATTTGTCATAATATCTTATTTTTGAAGCTGGAGTATTTACTTTCTTAGTTGCTCAAGAAAAGAGTAGGGAAGTTCATTATTAAGAACATACTCTGAACTTAGCACAGTACTTTTTTAGAAATCTCTTGAGTTCATCCTGGTGCTTACCCTTTATTTAATTATATAGTTGCTTTCAAGCTTCCTAGATCTCGAGCATTCGGTGCATAAGTGAACATATAATTGTCTCCAGATTCAAGTCTGGCTAATCCAGCTCATGTTTTCCCCTTACAAGATTTATCCTATCCTCTTGTCCCTTTCCAGTAGAGTGTTTTGGCTGGTTAAACAAAGCCAGGCACAGATGTGTGGAAAGCCCTAATGTATTTTGCCGTGCAGAAAGGCAGCAATAAATCAAGAGCATTTTCAGTCTGTAGCCATGGTGAGGGCTTTGTGTTCTATGTGGCACGTTTCAGGCCATGACTTATGCGACATGGTAGTAAAGTTGTCCTCTTAGGAGGATATGCTAGTGCCTGTACTTTCTCCTTGTCTTTGACACTGTTCTTGGCAAGCTGGGAGCTCTTTGCTGCATATTCTCCTTTATCAGTTCTAGATGCAGTAAACAGGAGAAGCAAACATGGAGAGAAAGCTGGGAAAAGAAGTGGAATATAAATAAGGCCTTCATAGGTCTTATACCTGATTTTTCAGAAAGAAGTTGAAATTTAGGAGCTACCAGAGCCTGTCAAAACCAAGAGGACTAAGACTGTTATACTGATACCCTACCAAGAAAGGAACTTACAATAGGTATTTGGTGACAAGTAGTAACCCCTCAGGAGGTACAGATAACCAGGAGAAAGGAATATTAGTCTTTGTTGCGGACTGTGATGTGGATTTTTGTATTGAAATGAAATCTTTTTCACTTTTTATCAAAGCCAAGAAACTGTTGGAGATGTAAGTCCTCTCCACTCAGTTCTAATACAGTTTGTGTATTGTGTGTACAGCTGCTCCATTGTCATAGAGCTTAGGGCCTTTACATCTGCATGGGCTTTGTGGCTAATAAATTTAGTTTTTTCTGTAGCAAATCTTGCATGGCTCTGGAAAGAAAGAGAAAGTTGCCTCTGCAGAGATCTCATAGTTTACATATTATGAGGAATATTTTACAGGCAGCATTTTCTTTCGATATTTGGCCTGTTTGGGAAGAGATCCGATATCTGCTAATGCTCAGCTCTGTGTTGAATGCCATCAGACTTCTCTGGGGACTTGACTGAGACCACTGGATGTTTGATAGAAATTGCTACTCGCCTGTTTCAAAGGTCCTATAGGAGCAGCTGTGACCTTTGTGGGTTTGATGATGGTAGTGCTTCTTCTCTGGATTTGGTTGAAGTGTTGAGAAAAAATATTTTAGGGGATTTCTTGATGTCTCTTTCTTTTTTTTTTCCCAGGTATGATCGTTCTGTATCTGATAACAAAGCACTGATGATAGTCTCAGAAGAACCACTGTTATACATTTCACCACCACCCTGTCAACCCCTAATCAACCGGACAGAGTCACTCAGGTGAGCAAACAGCCTTTTCTGAGCATTTGAACTCATATTCATAACTCCATTCATAGGAGTTTAGACCCAAGTTGTGTGTTGGGTGAGTACTACTAACAGTCAGTTCGGGGTGATGTTATTGCCCATTAAGAGTGTTTATCCATGTGTGACCAGTGCCTCTGTAAGGGTCTGCACAGTCCAGTGTCTGCCACCGCGGAGACAGGAGATTGACTCGGATCTTTGTAATTTTTTGATGGTTTTAGTAACGATTTACACTGTTTTCACACTGGTCACTTAGCAATAACTGAGTAACAATCTTGTTATCACCTAGAGGTTTTTCATGACTTGAAAGAGAAATCACTTCATATGTGGAAGTCCTCATAATAGAGAAATCAAGTCCAGTGAAAATCCTGTGCCCTCTGAAGTACATAAAAGATGATCTACTCTTCAGCTTCCTATGCAAGCAGATTTAAGCAGATTTAACCTGACATTGCAGATGTGCTTTAATTACTGTTAGAAAACACCTAGTCCTGTTTTTTCCAAATATATGAGTATGTCACAAACCTTACTTCCATTGTGCTTTGTCCAGTCTTTCTTTCAAATTTATTTGCCTTATTTTAGCCTTCTTAACCAGTATTTTTGTCTTGAACCGATCAACTTTTGATTTTAAATTTCAGTAGCCTTTCCAGTAATTTCACTACTCAAAAGAAAACTGTATCTGCTTTACATTGAAACATCCATGATCCCAATATTATAGATATTTCCATATGAATTCCCTAATAAACTTAATCTTGCAATTACATTTTCTTGCTCTGATGTTAAAAATAAGTTATTATAAGGTAAAAGAGCAGTAATCTGCAGTATCTTTATAGTGGCTAGTTATAAACTGTTTTCCAAAATTAAAAAATTCTGCCACTGTTCTTTGAAACGTGTTAATGCTGTGGGGTTTTTCTAGGCTGAATCATGAACTTCGAGGATGGGTTCATAGACATGAAGTGGAGCGAACAAGATATAGAAGGTTGTCAAATAACCAACAGCAGAAAGCACGGGTTATGCAGGTAGGCAGGTTTATACTGGTGAGTCAATAAAATGACAAGATAATTTCAAACAACAACAAAATATTCTCTCTTACTTGTCTGTGCTTGTCATAGACAAAATAGCAATGGTGCCTGTAATTAGGGTTCCCAACACTTCCCATTTTAAATTGCTGGGTTTGGTTGATTATTATGTTGCCATAGTTCTTCCATTCTTGCTCTTGGATTCAGGATAAAGATTTTAATTTTTTTTAGAAGTCATCAAGATATGTTCACTGTTTTCTAAGATGACTTTTAGGACTTCTGTGTAAGGCTGTGGAAGGGCGAGGATAAATGGCTAATGGAGACAAATATAACGTACAGCACACTTATCTGGCTCATGGTTAAGGGGCACAGCTGATGGGTTTTGTTAAAATATTTCTATTTCCTTTTTTCAGATTTTTGCTAGAGGAATACGTATTTTGGTAAGACTACAGGATTATGAGATTTGTGCTCATAGGTCCCATTTTTAAAAACCCTTTTGGCTACATGATATACCAATGGTGAGGATGAAATTAACACCATGACTTTTTGAAGTGTTTTGTTTAATTAACAGCTTTAAAAGGTATTGAACTTAACAATGTGAGAAATGCCACACTTTCCTAGAGGAAAAATATTGAATACCAAACTTCATATTCTTCTTACTGGCGTCCAAAGCAGAATGGTAGAACATTTAAGCAGGGCAAGTTCAGGTGCTTCTAGCACTTCAAATGCCAGAAGGGTGTTGTGTGTAGTATATTTTGGCAGTGGTACGAGGTGGATGTGACCGCAGACAAGTTCTGCAAATCTGATGTCGCTGGTAGCAAATTTTGCACTTGGATGACATAATACATGCAATCACTGTGTATGGTGCCAGCCTCCCTTCCTTGTCTGATTGTGTGACTTTAAATTTGGCTGTATTAAAACACTTTTTTTTTTTTTGTTTGTTTCCAGCTTGATCGTTGACCATTTCAGTTATTCATGTTTCACCAATTTGAAAACGTACATATACTGTTCAGGGCACTGATTAACCTCTGCACTCCCTTGTATATTCACTCTCTGCTACACATGTGTATCATGTTTTATGTAGCACCAAACCAAGGAAATGCCTTTTATTTTCACTTTATCTTTTTGTTTTTCCTCTCTTTCAGAGCTCCCTCAGTGAGAAGACAGATTCCCAACTAATGGCCATGCCTTACACAGACACCCGCCTCAGGTAGGGCAGAACAACTGCTTTGTTACTGCTTTTGACTTAATAATCTAGTTTTTCACCAACAGCTGGTAAAGATGCCGTTATGGCTACTACCAAATTATTCTGGTTTCCTGATTCCCCTTGGCACTCCCCTCCCCCTAATCCCATATACCTATCCTTCCCCTCTTTCCTGGGCACAGGAAGAACTGAAGAGGAAAGCTTAAGAAAATTAAAATTCTCTGTCCTAAATTGTCTATGACAGTGTTTAAAAGGTTCTCTGTTTTGAAGTGACAAAGAGGAGTAAGTAGAATGCAGTATGAAGTGGACTTTTTGGGTTGAAGAACACCTGAAACGTTGCCTTTAAAGGAAGAGCTGTGGACCTGCTGTTTGCATTGCTGCTTTTAAAGCAGGATCAACCTGGGAGAAAATAGTAAGCTGCAGGCAATTGTTATGGAAACCGGGCTGCCAAATTTTGATCTGTCTTGACTAATAAGAAAAAAAAGAAAAAGTTTTTTTAATTCTACAGGCAGATGAAGGATGTCTGTTTTAACTGAAAGCTGGATGAAAAAGCCACATGGCATAAGACAGTTTAATATGCATGCCTGCATTACTTTACTCTTAAAAAATAATAATTTGGACTATAAGAAACAGCCTGCAGCATTGCAGCTCTGTATGGAATAAACTGCTGTGCTCAGAAGGAAGTAAGCTTTTGGGTTCTTTTTTTTTTTTTTTGGATGAATGATGTTTAAAGGAACAGGAACCAGTGAGTCATGGCAGCTGCATGCTGTGACTGTCCTGGAACTGCTAAGAACATAGAACAGACTTCCAGTTCCTCCCAGAACCATCAGCTATTAGATGCTCCATGAAATCATAGAACCACAGGGTAGTTTAGGTATAAATGACCTCTGGAGATCTCTAGTTCAACCTCCTACTCGATGTATGTTTAACTTTAAGCTTACTCTGTGTCTCTGTCAGAAAAGGCTGTCTCTGTAACCCCCATTAGGAAGCTGTGACGAGGGGCCCCCTCAGCCTCCTCTTCTCCAGGCTGAACAAGGCTAGTTCCCTCTGTCTCCTCTCTCCCCTTGTGCACCCTGCACTCCAGGCCCTAACCGTAACGCAGTCCAGTGCTCCCAGACAGACATGGCCTGTGCCCGACTGTTAACGAACTAGCGTTGTCTCTGCAAATCTGTAAACACAAAAACTAAACCACTTTTAGGTTTCATGATATGTAATGTAAATGTTTGTAGGTGGCCCTGAAGCTTTTGTTAATGATTCAAGTGCCGTTTTGTGGAGCAGTAAGTCAAGGCTTTCAATTTTTAATACTGGTGCTGTAACTGGCAATTGGGTGACCTTTGCCTTCTAGAATACCCTTGATGGTGACTTGAATCCATGAACAGGAGGACATTAGCATGATACAGATTTATCTTTGTAACACTGATGGTACCAACACTGTCATGTTGGTCCTGAATTCCAATAGAAAACTGATTGATTGAAAAGTATTGCAGTGAAGTCAAAACAGAGGCAAAAGATCAAAGTCGAGATTATTTCAAAGAAAACTGTTGACCACCCCCCAGCTCTGTTTAGTCTTTTTAGCTTTCTTCAGAGGTAATTCTGACATGGGTTTCTGCAAGCATGTGTTTAAGGCTCCAAATACCAAACTGGGACTCTCCAATTATTTTCATTTCTAAATTTTGCACTATTAAAATTGTGGTTCTTGGTGCATAAAGCCCCGAGTCCACAACCTCACTCCTTCTTAAAACAAGTACATGTGCAACACCCTGGTGCTCTGTGATGCACAACAGACCGTCCTTCAAACTTTTAATATGCTCAATTTAGTATAATGCTTGTAATATGGTAATGTATTGGTAAAGCAACTCGTAGCTTTACACCTGTTTTCAGATCTTAAGTTCTTCCCTTCTTTTCCTGGAGAAGTCCATAGTGGGTACTCTTAAAGGTAAGTATAGTGTGATACCAGTGGATTACCGGTGTCACTTGGAATTTGGGACCAGTCATAGACTTGTTCCGTGAACCCAGGAGAGCTTTGTAAAGGTCCAGTGGTTTCCAAGTGCTTTGGAACAACTTTTCCCGTGGCTGGATTTAGAATTATAAAAGGCTGGTTTTTAGGTCTAACTGTATCTTCTTGAGCGTGGGCGAGCAAACGGATCTATGGGACCTGTTTCAGTTTTCAGGATGTATTTTACTGAGCAGTGTGTGGGCGTGATGCCTTTTATCACAGTAAAGCTTAAAGCTTCAGTGCTGAATCTCAGGGATGGTTTGGTGGGCCTAAATGTTTTTATGACTGAGTAATGAAGCTCAAATTAGCTCCAATCTTTGTTTCCTGTGTGTGAAAGGATGTGATCTGATTCCTTGCTTGCATAGTTCTGCTGAAGAGCAAAACTATAGGGTAGAGCTGCTTGCTCTTGATCCCCCAGGACTTACACCCCCGATCCTGTTAAAGGGCCACTGGCTTGGCAACTACAGTCCTTCTATAGCAACAGGACTGTATTAGCAGTAAGAAAAGGAGATGATAATGGCAGTAAGAAAGGAGATAATCATGGTCTACTATTCCTGCTGCTCAAGAAAATCACTTGATGATAGATTTGTGCCTTGTTTTGGGTGCAGAGTGGAGTATATTTTAGAAACATATGAAAACAGTCTAAATCAGCCACCATAGATTAAAATCTGGGTCAGCAGAATACAGGTTGGGAGGGAGAGCCTGATGGGTGTTTCTGCCACAAGAACTGCAAACAGACAGCATGCTATTAAGTGGGAAAGTATTAAAATGAGTGGGTGAGGGTTCAGCTAACAGTTTGTGTAAGTAGAGCTTTCCAGTTTGATTAAATGTTATTTTTGAAAGGGATTGGGCTATACATGAGGACAGTACGTGATGGGAATTTCTCACCTTTTCAAGATAAACAGTGCCTAAGTACCATGATTGTACAATTTGCCAGTATTTTTGCTTAGAATAATTTAGAGTGTCTTTTCGTCATGTCTGATACTTGTAAGATGAGAACTGTGAAAAAGACAATTCAAAATTATGTGAATATTTTATTTAGTTTAACATTCCTCCTGCTTCTCTCGATAGATGAAGAGATGCTGTTCTTTTGAAAAGCAGATCTTTAAAATCATTGTCGTGCTGAAGTCAACTTTCTTGTCTAATAATTACATTCTCCCCTTCTCTATTTCAGCAGGAACTCAGGGAATGAGCTGCAAGTGTATTATGCCTCTCCAAGGAGCTATCAAGATTTTTTTGAAGCTATTCGCAGAAGGGAAGATACGTTCTACGTGGTGTCATTTCGCAGAGTAAGTGTAGTCGTTGTTCAGTGCTGGCCTTCTATGCGTATCCTTAAGGCTGTTCCTAACACCGAGTGTCTTTCCTTGTAATACAAAAGATGATCTAGACAAGGCTGAAGCTAAATTTGTTTCTTCATATGTGATGTTTCTGTTTATCTTTTACAGTAATATGGTCAGATCACGGTCTTTGCAAAATGTGCCCATCACAGTTAGGAACAGAGAGAGAGCTTTGCAGAAAATATTGTAGTGCCAGGGCAAGCTAGCACGAAATTGCACAAACCCTGTGGCTAAACATTTAGGCATGGTAGCAGTCCAACAATCAGAACAATTACATGAATATTGATTTAATAGGCGCATAAAACTTTTGTGCTTCTGGGAATAAATGTACCCTGTGCACAAGTTATTTCTGCTAGCTTAACACGAGATTATTTCTATCTTTCCCTAAAACACTTGCATTTGCAGTTTTACGTCTCGCATATTGCAGCTGTACAGGACTCTGTGCTCTGGCACAATTTTTCTGCTGTTTTGTGACTTGTAAGTTTTAAGACAGATGAGCGGTACTGCTGCCTATGCTAGGAAACAGCATAGAAAACAGGCTTCTGCTACAGCTTTGTCAGGCACGTCTTCACAACAGCAACGCAGCCAGTGACAGTAAAAAATGTTTCAAAATGGAATTCCAGGTGTTCGATGGCACTTTACTGCAAGCCTGGCTGGTGGTGAAGCCAGGACAGCTGCAGCAGTGAGAAGCTGCTTAGGATCTGGTGGTGGAAATGATCAAGGCAAACAGTGGTTGAAACAACAACTAGGGGGTGGGAAGAGTTTGTTTCCTCCATTTTGCAGAAGTCTTCGAGTCCTTTAGACAAGTCTTTAATGCATATTTGGCCCCGACCCGAACCTGGGTTCTTTACTTGCTAAGCCTACTGCCTTGCTATTTTGCAGTCATAATATTAGATTGTTCTGTGCGTGCTCACTCCCAGCCATGGGTTTTCTGGCACCTTGCAACTCTCCGTTTATTTCCTCATCATAGGAGTGTCTTGAGAGGGGTCCCAAGATGATGGAAGATCAGTAGCTGCAAGCTACAGCTCATCCAGCTACAACCAATTCTGTGTAAGAGCACACAGATGAGCATAGCTAGTTTTAGCAGTTTCTGTGTTGTCATAATTATTCCAATCTGTAGACACCATATGTACACAGGTAACACATCCCTATTCAACCTGATCTACAGTAACTTTCTTAATTTGTTAGAAACTTGCCTTTAGAAAAGGTTCAGGCAAAATAAAAATAGTGGTGCTCATGTTAGGATTTGAGTTTTATGCTGAGTACAAGTATGAGGTTAGTTTCCAGTCTTGGGATTACTGGGTTGTGTCACAAGGCTGGAATTTTGTTATTAAACGCTTGGCATGTTCTGCTGTTCTTTCAGCTAGCAACACAAATACAGCCAACACCAGGCTCCACATATCCCGAGGATGAGTAGAAGGGGAGTGGAGAATTGATTATAAAAGTTTTTTTCTGTAAACTCCAAAGAAAAAGCAGAATTTGACTAGTTCTTCCCTTGCAGCCGTTGCTCTGGTCCACCTGAATGCATGTACTGGTGCATAGGTTCTGTTTACGCTGTCAGATTAATGACCTGGAAGTTGTCAGCTCTCATTTCCACTGGCAGAGTTGTCCTTGGAAACAGAGTGTGTCTTGTGCCACAGAATCCCTACTGCTTGGCTCTGCTCTATTGCAAGGAGAGATGTGGGGATGCTTTAAACCATCTATGAAGTTTATTTGGTAGCAAACTCTTGGTGTTTCTGTTTTATGAATGAAAGGTCCTCAAATCGAAGGCAGTTTTATGCATTACCTCATTTATTATTTTAACAGGGCAAACCTGATCTAGTGACAAGCTCTGCCCTGAGGCACTTTTAAATGGCTCGCTTGGATTCTTTTGTGAGTGCAGAAGAAAGGACTCCTGCACCGCCCGAGGGGTGCCATCAGCAGGGCCCCAGCCAGGGAGGTGCCCTTTCACCTTCTCCCAAGGACTGCTGACTTCATTTTCTTTGGACCACAATTCCCTTTTCACTGATGATTAGGAGCTGAGAGAGGGGACTGATTTCCAACTCAGTGTTAGGGCCAGTTCATTTGTGTTGCTTGCTCCATTGTCCAAGTTAGAAGGCAAGGCCTGGAGAAGATGGGTTTTGTTCTCCTCTCTGGCTGTTTGCCAGGATGACACTCCCAAGCACTTAATAAGCTGTTAACAGCCATATGAAAAAGAACAGGAATC
Organism: Ceryle rudis; assembly: GCA_033439905.1. Classification (NCBI taxonomy): domain Eukaryota; kingdom Metazoa; phylum Chordata; class Aves; order Coraciiformes; family Cerylidae; genus Ceryle; species Ceryle rudis. Next base: position 9,670 of record JAAGNO010024429.1, read on the forward strand.
ATCCAGTTAAGAGTTCCAGGGAGTGGATGGTTCTGATATTGGTGATGCTCCTGCTCTGAGAGAGAGGTGGGACTATGGATTTTTGGGATCTTCTTTCCACCTGCTTTCTGCTATATGTGCAGTGTGTCACATAACACAACATCTCTCCTGGGGACATGTTCTGAAATGTAACAATATAACACATTTTTTTTGGCGTGCTTTCTGCATGTTCTCACTTGCACTACAGGAGTTCTTTGGATTTTTCTAGAAAATGGCATTTGCTAGGGCTGCCCATGCCTCTTTTATGTAGTAGGACTCAGTGAGGGATTCTGAAGGTGCAAGGTAGGGCAGCAAAGCTCACATGCACTGTGTCAGCCTCTGCTGATGCCTGGTACCTGTGAGACTGAATTTCTCATGATCTTACGAATTTTATTTTCTTTCCTTGCTTGGAAGGCTTTCAAGTCTGCATATTTACAGTTTGAGTTTGATTTGGTTTTTTGAGGAGGAGAGAGGAAAATAAAGTAATACTTGGATCAGCTGAGTTCATATAGGAAGCTAGGCTTGCAGTCTGGGAACCCAGAGAAATTAGTTTTCTGCTATTGCCAGGGGAATCTGTAATGTCTTTTTTAAATAAGAAGAAATACATAGCTGAGAGTGAGTAAAGAATTCTTGAACTGAAGCAGTGTCGTCTCCCAGCTCTGCCAGGCCTCAGCAGCTAACATCTCTCATAGGCAGTTTCATCACCATTTGTTTCTTGAGATGTTAATTTTATTTTTTTCTTGCTGCTTATCCTTTAGGAAGCCATTGTTGGCAGCGGTCATTTAGCATGGGGGAAACTGGCACTTGGTAATGGAGCAAGATAAGCATTCCCAGTAGTATATATTCACACCTGGGCTCTCTGCTGACCCCAAGAGTGCTCCAGCACTCTAAAGCTACATCTTTGCTACCTGCCTCTAAATTGGGCTGGTTTGGGTTGACTTTGGGAGCACGTTCAGAGCTGAGAGGTCTGTGCAGTGGGTACCAAGAACAAGTTGTTGTGCCTCTGTGAAAAGGGTGCAGCAGTTTGAGCTCTGCTGAAGCACACTGGAGTCTCCAGGTCTGAGGGGCAGAATTGGAAGTCTGTTGCTCTGCCATCATCTTTGATTCCTGCCCTTTGATGTCTGTGATACCAGGTCTGCTTGATGTGTCCTAAAACCCCAGTGGAGCACAGCTGCAGAATTCAAGTTGGTTGATCTAATTTGCGCTGTCAGCAGGGAGATGAGACCTGGCTGCCAATGCAAATCTCCTATAAGCCCGGCCTCCAAACACTTCTCTCTCAGAGCTCACATCTGTTTTGCCATGGAGTATTCAGAACTTGAGATTGTTTCTAAAGTTACTTGAATACCTAGCTTAATTTGAAAGGTAATTAAGAAAACAGTTGGAGAAAACAAATCCATTCCAAATTACTTCGCCCTGTAAATGTTCCAGATCGTTCCACTCTTGTGTGGTGAGGATCGGAGTCCCTGCAACTTGTAAGCAGTAGATTTCCCTATGCTGCAAGATTCTGTCAGTGACCATTTGATGACATCTCTGCAGGCTTATCGAGGACAGTGACATTTTTTAGGGCAAGAATGTAATTCCTCTTCTCAAGGAAAGCATGTTTAAAGTTTGATTCCCTTGGAAAGTTTAGAAGGCTACTAGTATTTACTCTCACTACTTTATCTGAAAGCACAAATGTCTCCTGATATCAAAGTTTGCCAGTTGCATTTAATGCAGTGCATCTACAATATCTTACTGTATATTGCAGTAAAAAATAGATACTAAAAGATGATTCTGGTTATTTGGTAGAGTGAGAGTGATGCTGGCCCTGTGGAAATCAATAGCAAAGCCTTTAACAGCTTCAATAGGACCAGTATTTCACTTTGTAAACTCTGTGGCACTTAAACCCTAGAGCTTCAGGGAAACATTATTACGAGTGTGACTTTCTGGACCTATGAGCCAACATCTGCCAATGAGCATTTAAGGTTTTCTCAAGTTCTGCAAACAAATTTTCACTGATTAAGCCAAACTTAAATCAGAATTTCTGTGTGTGCTAGGCAGAAAAATATCTAGGTTGTGTATTGCTTTTGTTGGTAATAGGTTTGTGCTGTGATAATTGTGTTTGGGATGATATATGACTTCCAGGTAGCAAAAGACTATAATGCCTGGCTTTGATACGTTTGTGTAGCAGTAGTTTGTTGTGCTGCACACTCGGCAGTTAGATTGAAGGCAATAGTTTGAATTTAATCAGGGGATGTGAGTAAGGCAGGTTCCAATTCACAGCACTCTTGATGTCATCTACATCCTGCAGGCAAAACTGCTTTTTAAGAAGTTGGCTTCAGATGACATTTCATAGCCAGAAATTCAGTTCTAACATATACTTTTCTCCTGTTTTGCTGCACTTGACAATGGGTGGATTCTACTGAACATGAAGTTTTCTGCTGTTGACATTGTTTGTGGATTTTCATGGACTGGAATGTATAATTTGATCTTGCATTCAGATAAAATGCATGGATTAGACTCACGTAGTCCAGCTGCTCCTAAAGACACGGTAGCTGTTTTATATGTTTGAGTCCTGTGGGTTTGCAACTGCTGCAAGTTAACATGCAGATTTTTGTATGATTTTACAAACTCCTCTTTGTTTGTGGGGAGCCTGACCTTACCTATTCAGAGAAAAAAATACTTTATCCCAGGATCCTAGGATTTTAAGATCTTGTCCTATATTGTATACAGATGCTGAGAATAATGTGTTGAAAGAACTGAGGCTCAAGGCATAGTACCACGATAAAATTGCCCATCCTTTTCAAGCAGAGGTCACCCTTTAGCCTGTCTTCTCTTTGAGGCCAACCCTTGGCTCCCTGGGAAAATTTGAGAAAGCGAACAGTATGTGTGATTGTGCTTCAGCATGCCCCGAAGCTCAGTGAGCCAGCCTCTGTCAAATTATGGCTGCATTTGACTTTCAAATTTGAAAATCCATTATGAAAACCCCATTTCCATCTAAGTGTTGCTAGTGAAAATGAAGCCTGGCCTGCTGCATTCTTTGTTACGAATTCCCTCTTTTCTGACTAAACTGTGCGTTCTCTCCATGTTAGAGAACTTTCTCCTCCCAAATTTCTGGTGTGCCTATGAAAACAGTGAAGCAAGCTTTCTTTTTGGTCTTTCTTAAACTGTCATCCTTCCTGGTGTGCAATATTTCTGGTAGGTGGAGAGCAGGGGAGAGTTGACTATAAAAGGGACTGGGAAGTGGTGAGAGGGAAGGATTCCCTCTGGTCTTCTGGATAGTCAACTGGGGCAGATGTTGCTTTTGGTAGCATTTTAGATCTTAGTCTAAAAACCTCCAGAGAGAAATTTTATAATCTCAAATTAAATCTAAAAATGTACATTGGTTTATAAAGCACGAATTGCTTTACCTCAATCCTGGAATCTGATTGCTTCATTATTACTCCACAACACCCAGAAGTTGTATTCCTGTGTGAGAACATACTTTCAGGAGTAAAGCAGCAGAGGGCTATGTGTGTGCTTCCAAGGGGTGGCAAGCAGGCTGAGTGAAGAAGGGAGAGAAGCAGCCAGGCAGTGAGACTCCTTGGATGCATAGTGAGTGGAAACCAAAGAGGAGCAGCCAGCAAGTGCCAGCTGCAGTGTAGCCCCTGGGCAGCAGCTGTTTGGCTGAGCCAGATGCAAACAGCAGTTCAGAGGGACCGGAACAGGAACGCAAAATGCGTTTTTGAGAAGGGAGGTAATGCCTGTCGCGTCGAGTGGGGTTTGGTTTCCTTTGGAAGTGTCTGTTCTGTTCCTAGCTCTCCCAAGACATTTTGGAAGCAAAGTCTTAGTCACTCTGATTTTTGTCTCCTTGGGTCTCTTTGAACCCCCGCTGTCCTCCAAATACAATCGAGAATGAATGTGGTGTTGAGGGCAGATGTATAAGCAGAGACAGAAAAGTCACTCAGATATGTCTGGCATGGAGCAAAAGATACTCTTGAGTTTCATGTGTATAGTCTTGATTTGTTTGTCTTCTGTATGGTTGCTGGAACTTCATGAATCATATTAATGCCATCACTGAACTTCTTTCAGCCTAAAATGTCGTGGGCCTAACTAATACTTTGTTATTTTTAAACTAGTATTTGGAAGGACAACATACACTGTAGATAATTATAGTGAAAATAAAACATACTGCAAAAAATGTCTCCAGAACCCAAAGTGGTTGCAGACAGACGTGACCAGTAATAGTATACATGCATTTAAAGTGTGCTGCATGCTTGACAGACAAAGAGTTGTGGGCAAGAAATAGATGAAGATTGTTGGTTTTGGAAAGCCCCTGTAAAAGACCCTCTGCTTATAAAATTGATGTGGATGTAGACCAGAGAGCATAACTGGGAAGCGTGGGAGGAAGATATGATTACAGAGTGGGAATTGTCTCAGCAATGGAAGTGACGGCAGTATTTCACTTATTAAGAACAGCAAACAGACAATTACTGACAACAAAGTGAGCAGGAACACAAGTTTGTCCGCAAACAAGTCATGTGCATTCAAGTAGGGCAGGCAGTGGAAATGCAGCTCTGAAGCAATCCCTTTCCTTCAGGAAATAACCTAAGTTCAGTAATGCATTTACAATACTTTAGTAATGCCAGATAATAATGTTGGGTTTTTTTCATTAGTGATAGCATGGTATTCATTGAAGAAGATTTTTCTCAGATTATTCTGAACAGTTCCCAGAAGGGAATAATGGGCTCTTACGATCTGTAGCAGTATTTAGTTATGGAATTGACGCTGAACGAGCCCTAACTGTGTAAAGACATAAATGATACCTTCAACTCTGGAGCTGCAGTGGCCAATAAGGCATTGACTTGTGTTTAATAGGAATGAGCTTCTGCATGAAAAACATGACCTTCATGGTATTTCATTTACTTTGAATGATAGTATATGCAGAGAGCACTTTGAAATAACTATAGTTATTTTCTTAGTTGGACTTTACACTTTCAGAGCTTTATATTACTGTTTTTTCATCTGTTCAATTTTTATATCTGACAGCCCTAGACAGAGTCTTTATAAAAATGTGCAGAACTGGGATGTTCTGGGTTTCATTAGGTAGTGTTAGTGTCCACAGTAGAAGTCTTACCTTTTAGCAAATGTTAATCGTTATAGTATTACATGAGTGTTATTTAATTAGAGTTAATTCTGGGCAGATGAAGTTATTTGCTTCCAGTTTGAATTAATCCTTTTGCCAGATTTTTAGCTGGACAGCACACAAAGCTGATTTTATGAAGTAAGAGCCCAGGTGCTATTATGAGTGTGTGCAGATTATCATCACCTCCCACTGGACCAAACAGAACACTTGTGGCTTCCAAGTTTTATTTTAAAATCACTTACACTCCTAGGACAAGAAGTGTGATCAAATTAACTGTACATTTATATCTTTAAACTGAAACTTGTAACTGGCTTTAAAACTCTTTGAGAGTGGAATGTAAAACTAGTTTTCTCCTTCTGGGACTCGTGGTTGCTTGTGGCCTATCTGCTGGGATAGTTAATGGAAACACAGACTACTAGCCACAGAAATTCACTTGCTTCTCATAAAGCACTAAGAAATGGTAGGAGACTCTTTGATACCTAAATCTCTCTATTAATCCTAGAAAACAGTAAGGCCTTTTCCCCAGAAGGCAGTATCTTTTTTTTTTTTTTTTTTTTTTTTTTTTTTTTTTTTTTCACTTTGGGTTCTCCTGGAGCTTGGTGTTTCTTTTTTTAGAGGTTTTTTTTTGCTATCGCTATATACATTTTTGAGGGGTGTGTTTGAAAG
>JAAGNO010024429.1:15467-37778 GCA_033439905.1 Ceryle rudis
TTTTTTTTTTTTTTTTTTTTCACTGTGTGTTATCACAGTATTGGGATGTGTCTGTTGCAGAAGTGTATGCTCTATGGCTAAATGCACCTTTAGAGAGTGTGTGTTCTACCTGTGTCCATAACAGCTTCTCACCATTTAGTTCTTTTAAAATATACTTCCATACCAGCTCCCAGTAGGGTGTGCTTTTGTTTCTGATAGTTAAAAGTGGAGAGATGTGTCTGAGAATGAGATAATTTTGCTTCACGTCTGGTATGGCTTGCTTCTCACCATGTAGCCTAATAAACTTTGGGTCAGTGATTAAGAATTTGGAATATCTTGGGCTAAGCTGAGAGATCTTTCATGCTGCAAGCCACTGTTCAAGAAATCCTCTTTGTGTTTTGCTCGCAAACATTAACATGTGCGTGTGCATAATTCTGACACTAGAAAATGCTTCTTACCAAGACAAGGCAGAAGGGGCATGTGAACAGCTCAAACAGCATGTGCCCCACGAGAGTCCTAGGCAGAAATGACCTCTCTGTTAAATCCCATGGGCCACTGCTCTTGAAGTTTGGTTAGTAAAGCTCCACTAAGGACTGCATTGCATAAGTGATTATTATTGTTCCTTGGTTTTGTGACTATTCAAAGTAAAGTTTGAAGTGTCAGCTGTCTCAAAGAGAGATGATACCCAATATGAGGGAAACAGTCTAAGCTGTGCTCAGACTCAGAGCTCTCTCTGTGTGAGGAAGGTATGAAGGCCACCTTCTCTTGCTCTAAGTCCAGCCAGGCTCTGAGACTCTACAAGTGGGCATTCCCAAGCTGTTCCTCATTGATGGTTCCTTCCCTGAAGCCTTGGCCAAGTGTGGAGATTCCTGGGTTGAGTCATTTGTTAGCATCTGTGAGGCCCTTGTTTTTAATCTCCGTTCCAGGAAACCAGCACAGAGCTCTTCTCCTTTCTAAGAACAGTCTGGAGAGCTCAAACCTGTAGTTTTTCATCAGAATAAGGAACTTAATAGGTAATCAGTGGGCAGGTAACTACTGGAAAACAAGGTTGAAAAGTAGTCTGGGGCCAGCATCTCCAGAAGTTGTCTCCTTGACATCAGGAAAATGCACCATGGGTTCTTCCTTGCTTTTGCTAAACCATCTGTTTTGTATTTGCTTGCCAGCTGTAAGCTGTAACTCTCCGGCAGGCAACCAAGGTGCCACATACAGTCCAGCAAGAAGTTTCCTAACTTCTCAAGTTCAGTTTCTGATGTGCCAACATGTGTGCAAAAAATGAACTGGTACCTAAACATGCTGTCGTTTGGAGAAAAAGGACAGATACAGTAGTTTTCTTGGTGTAAAATTTTGACAAAGACAGTTAACTGTAGCTCTAGCAGAGTAAGAGAAAGTGTAAAGAACTACATGTATACAAGCAGAAAGGAACTCTTTAGGTTCAGGCTAAACACAGAGGTGATGTTACAAATGCTAAAAAAGGAGTGTTAAGCCAGCTGGGTAAACTGTTGCAATGTTCTGACAGGATAGTTCCCTTTCAGTGTAGAGTTGGTTAGTGTTGGTTCAGTATCACAGTCCAGGATGGGGATTTTACCCACAGCATGTGACTTGTCAAAAGGATGTAAATTCAGTCTCATTATCTTCCACACGTGTGTCTGTAAACAGGAGGGTATGGCTGCAGACCTTGTCAGGGAGAACCACCTGATATCCTGTATGTTCTTGAATAATTAGCATTTAATTCCCTACAGAACTCCTATCTCTCCTCTGCTCTCCTGGTAGTTGGAACCATCACTGTCTGTTATCTTCCTGTGGATTAGGATCTCTTCAGGTGGATCAAAACTGACAGCCCTTATGACTTGTATAGTTTCTCCAAATCTCAGTAGTTTACTTAAGAATTTACCTGTTTGCTTATAAAAGTCACTTCCAGTAACTTAATTCTCATAGGAAATGCCTAAGAGCAAGACTGGTCTGGATTAAAAGAAGGAAAATAACTCAGAACCCTGTACCTCAGCTGTGGCACCTTTTGTCTGATTCTGTTACAAATCACCTTCATCTGCTTGTAGTGCTTTCTCTTTTTGAAACTGTCCTGAGAAAGCCTTGACTGCAGCCTCTTTGGCTTCTATGAAGTTACAATATTGAATCTGACCCACCAAATGATGCGTTGCTATACTCCTTGTCTGCATTTCCCTTCCTCTCAGTAATGACGTGCAGTTGTTACAGGGCTGTGTGCACTTTTGGTATGTTTATAAACAGGTTTCTTTGTGCTCGGAGAGAGGAGGGGGGGAGTGATCTGCAGCACAGGGACTGCCTGGAGTTCACATTGCCTTTGTGCAGGTCAGGGGTAGCTCTGCAGAGCCAGGAGAGGTTCAGAGGGCAAGAGGGAATGGAGATGAAAGGGAGCACATCAGCCAGGATGCAGTAGCCTTAGGCTCTTGCTCTTCTGTATACCCTCGAATTCAGGACCTGAATAGGTATTCTCACTGATGAGTTGTGGTAATAGAGGCTCCACATATTAAACTGGTTAGTGAAAAATGGAGTGACCTTCCAGCTGTGCTGGAGGAAGGGATTAGGAATTAGTGACTTCAGGGTGTTCAGTACCTCTTGGAGGTTGTAGTGAGGTTGGTGTTGGCCTTTTCTCCCTAGTAACTAGCAGCAGGGCAAGAGGAAACGGCCACAAGTTGCACCAGGGGAAGTTCAGATTATATATTAGGAGGATTTCTTCACTGAAAGAGTAGTTAAGCATTGGAACAGGCTGCCCAGGGAGGTAGTGGAGTCACCATCCCTGAAGGTGTTTAAAGAACAGGTGGATGTGGTGCTTCAGGACAGGGTCTAGTGGTCATGGAGGTGTTGGGTAGGAGGTTGGACTTGACGATCTTGGAGATCTTTTCAAACCTTAAGGATTCTATGATACTTTGCAGAAAATGGGGTGAGTCCAAGATGTTTAATCTTTTTCTGTAAAATTACTTACTACTGCCGTAGTAAGAAAAAGAGGGGATGGTTCCTATGGGAGCATAGTTCTGATGATTAAAAAAAGTTCCCAGGCACGTGATGCTATCCACATAGTAAAATCAGTTGTCATATTATCTGTAGCCTCAGTGTCTAAGGGTACACTGATGTACTCACCTGTCTAAAAACCTCTGTGCTTCATTCTTCATATCCTTCTCTGATCAGAATTCCAGTAGAGACTTACGTTGACCTGAAAGTCCCTTGTAATTTGGAATAGTCAGAAAGGAAGGCTGGAAACTCCAGTGGCTTGGTGAAATGTTGTCAGTGGAGCGTTTAGTTTTTAAAAGCCGCATTTATGAAAACACAACTTCTGTGGTTCTCTGATATAGTTGCATCATACTTTGCAGGATATTGGCAGAAAACGCTGAAATCAGCTTGAGACTTCTTGTTTCACAAGCAAAATGTGCATAATTAGAATACTTGAAGGCAAAAGCATTTACTGTAGTTTTAGATGTGTCATGTGAAATGTGCACAGATAAAGACTTGAGAGCTACACACCCATTCATTTCTGTCCAGTGTCACTGGCACCATATCCCTGTACACCAGAGTTTGTAAATAATCCTTAATTAAAAGGATTTTGTAAAAAAAATCCACTGACAGTCTTGTGCAGTACTGCTGTTCTGTTTTTCACTTGATAACAGTTATGCTCAAACAGTGAGTGTTTGCAAAATCAGAGGAGTGTTTGCTGGAGGCACCTCTGCAGGCCTCCAGTCTGAAGCACCAGAGCAGATCAGCTGTGGCTTGGTCTAGCTGAGTCTTGGGACATGATGGGGATGCTCTCCACCTCTGTGATGACCCATAGCAGAGCTGCACTGCCTGGCAGGGGAAGAATCTGAATGTCCTGAAACATGGTTCATGGCTGTGGCATCTTGGCATGGCATCCGGCACTGTAGAGTTTGTTGTCTCTGCAACTCCCTTCAGGTAGTTGTAGATTGCTCCTAGATTGGCCCCCTTGTCTCCTCTTCAGCATACTGAAGCAGCTCATCTCCCTTCATGTCTCTCCAACAGACCATGAGTTAGCCTCTCTCCTGTTTTCCCCACATCCATCTTCACCTTAGAGAAGGGGACCCAGAAATTTACATGATATTCCAGCTGTGGTCTCACCAATGCTGAACAGAAGGTGGCAAAAATTTCCTCAGTGCCCTGGCCACACTCCCCAAATTTGCCTTAGGTTTGCCTGATTTGTAGTGTTCCTCTAAATACTTCTGTTTTTCTTCCTTAACTTCTTTGCATCTGAGTATTTGCTTAAATAATTTCACAGACTGCTGTTGCTGCTTTACAGACTACCAGGCACCACAAGTTCTCAAGCCCTGTGCAAGGCTTCTTCTGCACTTAATGGAAGCAGAAAAGCCCCTCTCAATTTTTCCCACCTATCCCAAACACCTAGCATTGCATGGACTGAATTTCCTTCTGGAGGTGCCTCTCTTCTTCTGTAGATTTTAAAGTGAGCCTAGACAACTCTGTCAGACAGCTAAAGCTGGAATAAATTAATCTCCCCCTAAGTGGGGAGATGAAAGGCTTCTATTTGCTCAAGCCATTATGTCTCAAATGTGGTTGAGAGTTGGCAAGTACTGATAGAGGAAAACATAATTGGCTCTCCAGGAAGAGACAGCTTTCAGGCTGAGCCTGACGTGTCTTTTGAGTAGTATGTAAGCAAGCCTCTCCCTGTGTTTTTATCTTCCTGAAGCTGACCTTTCATTCTCTTTAATCTGATCTGGTGCCTGTGATCTTGCTAATTCAATTGCTGTGGCAGATGGGCAGTTACTCACATGCACAGTCACGAGGTGGACAAGGAGTGTGATGTTCCTGCACCAGTTTACACCCCTGTTTATCCTTTATCAGTTAGGCTACAGACCAAGATCTAAGTAAACCACTGTCATGAGAGAAAGCTTTTTCGAAGGAAAATGCTGTTTTGGTCATGAAAAGCACACAGTGCTTTGCTTTGTCACAGTGCTGTAAGTTTTGATGGCTAGTGTGAGTTTCCAAAGCACTGTTGTCCAAAAAAAGAAAAAATGTAGTGCTCTCACACTGTTCAAAATTGAATGATTTCTTCTCTTCCCAAAATTGAATGATTTCTTCTCTTCCCAAGCTACATGAACAGCTTCCAGGACTCTGGTAGGGTGAAGACCAGTGAGCCAGTTAAACAGTTTACCACCACCAGAAAAGAGAGTTCCTGTTGTCAATGTTTCCTTGGTTCTGCATGATCTTGTCAGATCTACCCTTGATCCATTTCATTGTGTTGGCAGAAAAACAGCCTGAAGAGTTCAGGGGACTTACAGGAGAGTCTGACAATTGGCAGAGGCTGACAGGGAAGGTGCAAGGGCTGAGTACAGAGAAGGCACCTTACCACTTCTGGTGGCCATGGGGGTCAGACTGCTCAGCCACCTGTAGTAGGATATGCCAATGCCATTCTGGAGTGCATTTCTGCGAGGTAGATTGGGGGTGATTGAGGAAGAATCCTCAGCATCAGGCATCCAAGATCCTTTTTGCTGCCAAGTGTGGTTAGTCATGTAATTTATTTATGCCTTTTTAAGCCCAGTTTCCATCAGGTTGGCTTCTTATTTTGGTTTGAGGGGCAGGGGGGAGACGGACATTAAATGTTTATTAGATGTTTTTCCCCTTATAAAATTAAGTCTGTTTCTAGAACTGATTTACATCTTCCTCAGCAACACTAGCAGTTCAAATGAGATGACGCTTGGCAACAAAACTGGACTCAGAACTCAGATTTAGAATTGAAACTTAGCTACAAATGTGTAGAGAAGGGAGCTCATTAGGCTGGGGTAAATATGAATTCTGCAAACCAACAGGCAAAAAAATGAACCATCATCTTCGTACGCTCTTGTTTTAATTGAGATTATTAGTAGCAGAGGTGACAAGTTCTTGAATATTATTATATTTAATATCTTTTTAATGAGTAGAACTATGAGTCCTTAGCCATACAGATGTCCTGGGATCTGCAGAATAAGAAACATCTTTTCAGCAAGCATCTGTAACACAATACACATTGCACAGATTAAAACAGTGCTGTCATATTTGGATTCAGCCCACTGCATCTTGATATTAAAACCTTGTTGCCTCTGATCTGACATTTTGGGAAAAGCAAAAGGCATCTTGGATTTGGAGTACCAACCCTGACCCGAGCATGCCAGACCACCGTTCAGCCATCAGCGGCCTAGGAACTTTGCCTGTCCATGCTGCCAAGATGTACAAAGACCCACCCAAGTCTGAGCTGAAGTCATTGCAGAGCTCTGGGTAAATCGAGGGGATTGAGGCAAAGATGCAGCCTCACTGCTGACTGAGGAGAGCATTTGTTTCCTCGTTATCTGATTGTGTTTCTTTCTCTGTCTCTCATGTTACTTTATTCTCGTGGTTTGGATGGTAGCGTTTGCGTTGTAGGAAATTATATTGATATGAAGGCGTGCTTTTGTTCAACTTCAGCACAGTGTGGAAGGAGGGGTAAACCATTTTCTGTAGTGAAATCGGAGGAGGGAAAATGTTAGATCTGTGGTGAAGGAAGAACACCCATTTCTTTAGGTTACTTAGAGAGATGCTCCTAAAGCCACTTTACGCAGCAGGTACTGACAATGCAAACGAGACCTACATTTTTAAAACCAGGTCAATGGCAGTTTACTGAAAGTACTGCCTGTATTTATAAAACGCTTTTCTGCCTGTGACCCAAAACATTATTTTTTGCCAGTGCTGGGAGGTGATACTTCCATCCCAGTGAAGAGGATTTACCCCTGGAGAGGTTAAGAGGTGTATTTGGTACCTCAGGGAGATCCCAGAACTCATGGTCAATTACTTTTTCCAGGAAGTTGAGGGATAACGAATATTTCTAACAGAGACTTCCAGTCCTTCTGATGTATGTCAGTGCAGCTGATTCAACTTCCACAATTAGGAAAGATTTGTTGCTAATTTCCTGTACATCTGCTGCGCTTTCAGAAGCAGCATCTCTCTGGCTGCAGATTAGAATCAGGCTGCCACTGTCTTTCTTGGGCAGTCAAGAGCAAACAGCGGAAAGCTGTGGCTATCCCCACAGCGAGAAGAAAAGGGAGCACCCTCTGCTACTGAGCTTTGGCTTTCACTGATTTTGGCCTAGAATCTAATTCAGACTATTACTTTATTCTCTCCTGTCATTAGCCTTCAAAGCTATTCCTGGTTTTTGCCACTCATTGCTTTTCATTCTTTTGTTTCCTCCTCCATAAGCATTACCCTCCCCAGTGAGTATCTTGCCAGCAAGTTAGCAACAATCACAGATCAGCAGGTGGATCAGGAAAGGGAGAAAGTCACAGTGACTGTGAGATGACATTTGGCCAACAGCAACTTACATTTTATTCCCTCAGACCAGATTTGAATCCAGTACCTGATATCCTGTCTGCAAAGGACTTGTATGGGTTTTTTTTCAGACATTGAAATATGTCTTAAGATAAATCTCATGCTAGGTGTTCAGCTCAAGAATACATCTGCTCACATTCAGCATTTGGGCTGATGAACAGTTTGGTCTTTTTTGTACAGTATGATGGACCGGGTGCATACTTCTTAGAGTAATTACAGCTTCTGTAAAATGGAGTTTTGCAGTCTGGCTGTGTTTTTGTCCAAAACTTTAAATGTATATTCACTTGTACACCAGTAATATAACTGTTCTCTGCATGAGAGCATCTTTTGGATCCATTTTATAAAATGGAACTGAATCCTGCACCTGTGTTCTAATTCTGGTTGTCTGGCTCTTCAGCTGAACTGTCTGTCCAAGACAATGGGTCTGCTGCACTGACTACTTCAGGCAATCTGCTTCTTGCCTTGCAACTATTTTAGATAGCTTGGAGGTTCAGTGGGAGATTAAACTAAATGAATTCTGTTGCTATAGAAGGCAAGAAGACAGGAAATTTTCAAACCAGGGCTGGATCTTGTGCCATATGTGTTGTAGGATTGAACACACTGATCAAATGAATGTACTTGATTCAAAAAAGGTTGAAGTCTGGACTGTACTTGACAGTTGTTTCTGGTTAGGATTTTAAAGTTCTTTCCCAACTACCTGCATGTGTGGGCATTTTTCTCTGTAAGAAAGGATGCTTTCTTCTGCTCTGAAATTTTATCAGAAGTGTGTTCAGTCACTGACTGTGTGGCCTTTCATGGAACTCTGTAGCTATTCCGAAACATTTCTCATGTAGCCGTGACTGCTATCAACAGCTTTTTCATACAGCCTTTTCATGAGTGGCCTGCAAGTTAGTAAGATGGGAGCAGGTAAGATAGAGTATTATCTTGACAGACTCTTCCAAATTTGAAGCAAGGTCCTTATGGATCTTAGAAATGCTCGTTAGAAGAGCCCTCCTGTCCTGCCTCCTGTGTGAAGGAAGGCTGTTTCCAACACTGCGTGAGGTTGGCTGTGGCATTGTCGAGTAGGCTCTGAAGAGCTCTAAGTATGGAAATCTCACCACAAAGTGAGATCTAAGCATTCTAGTATTTCACTGTCCTTTGAACTCAGTCAGAAGAGAAAGCAGAAGACAGCTGTTTTAGCAAACGGATTTTGACCTACAGTGTTATGTTGATCCAGCATTTGGAGAAAGCCTGACATAAATTTCTTTTAACCCATCCAGCTTCTGTTTCATGGAGAGTCTGATCTAGAGAAAAATCGGGATTTAGAGTCTAGTCCATCTCATGACACTGAATCCAAGGATCATGCCCATGAAACCACATCATTTTTGTGCGTTGGTTGACTCTCTGCTTACATGTGAGGGCTGCACAGGCAGAATAGCAGAAAAAAAGGTGTTTGTTCATAATAACATTCCCCACTCCAGTTTGTGTTGTGCATGCTCTTTTGGGGCAGAGTCTCCAGCTGGACAGTAATTCTGGGAATTCAGAATTTGTCTTATGTAAAAGACCTGAGGTCTTGCAAGCAAGTACAGAAATTTTGGGTTAACATTTTGTCAGAGAATCAAAGAATCTGGATTATATCCTTTTTGGTTTTACTGGACCTTATTCACATGCCCTACCTAAATTACATGTTTTTGCAATTACAGATTGCAGTTGCAAAACTAATAGCCTGCAGATGCTAAGCAAAAGCAGAGCTCTGCTGCAGTGAATTAGAGAAGGAGGGGAATTTCTTTTTATGGGTTGTAGTAATAAAGCAATTAATTCCTTTTGGGCCTTACAACTTTGTAAAATCTACAAAGATAATTGACAGACTCGACTGGGAGTTACAGATGAACTGCATTTCTGGGCTTAAATAGGCCGTTGGGAGGAGAGAGAATGGCAGAGAAACATAATTTTCAAGTAAATTGGAGCAAACATATTTTAATTTTTAGAGGCTAGTTTGATTGAAAGGGCCTTTAGAAGAAATTCTGATCCTTATCAAACATAACAGGGGGAACTTTTCTACCAGTTCACCATCCACAAGCTGGAACTTCTTTTTGTCTTCCCAGAATCTCAGAACTGAGTCAACTATGGTATATAGACATGCCTTCCCCAGTTTATCTTGAAACTCAACTAATTTCCACAACACACAAACAAATTATCGAAGCATTTTCAAGTCCTTAAAAACCCTCCTATGCATGTTTAACCAAAACTGTTTGCTTAAACATAGAATTCTGCTCTTCACATCCTCTTACTTTGCGTTTAGGAATTTTTTTTTAATCTGCTGCCAAACCCAGATTACATCATAGCAAATGCATGCATTGTTCTTTACTTTCAGGCTTTGAAAAGCAGTTCTGCAGACAAGTTGAATTGGCTGTCCAGTCTCTATCCTGTGCCCTCCTGGTTCTTACGGCCTTTCTTTTTCTTTCCTGTGCAAAGCAAAAAAGACAAAGCTACAAGAAAGAGTATGATATGATAGAAATGAAGTCCAAATGGAGTGCCTTCACTCTCCATTGCAGTCAGACTGGTTTGCTGGGCCTCATGGTGCCTAAGTAACATAGGTACCCACACGCTTCTGCTGACTGTGATTTCCTGGAGTATTCCCTGTTCACGGGGGTGGACTGATGGTACCTAATGCCTCTTACTTAGGACGTACTGCAAGTCAAAAGTGAGATGCAAAATGCTTGGATGGAAATGAGGCAGGTATGTCTTGGGTAATTTCAAAATTCACAGAGGAATGGTTCTACTGTTTCACTGATACATAATTACCAGCATTTTTTGGTGTTATCTTAAGCCATAAATCCTCCTCATGGCCTTGGAAGTTGAACAGAGGGATTGTAAACCATGAAAATAGAAAAAACTGAACAGTATATTGATTGTTTCCACCATTATGTGACACCTACTTTAGAGCCGCCTTTGGTGCATCTAAGTCTCTTGTATATTAGAAAGCTGTTGTGTTGGTCTCCTCAAACTTCAGTGGTGTAATGAAATTCCTTTGCATTTTTATTATTGCTTTCTCAATTGTAACCTTGATCTTCTACCTAGAGGGAACAGAGTAGGGTACCAAATGAAACAAAAGGTGGTAAATGAAGCTAGGAGGACATGGATTCAAACCAAGGAAAGGAAGCAATTCATACAATAGAAGTAGACTTTTAGAACAACTTGACAAAATTCATTATCACTGCTATAAGTTTACATGTATTCAAGGGAGGACTGGGAAAATGAATGGAAGAAGACTCTATTAATAGCTAATAAATATATAGAAATCACATCTTTGTTAGAAAATCACTGAAGCACTTATTGAAAATAGTCGGTGACTGGAAAACAGGTAGAGGAAAGTGTCATATCTGAACATGCTGCTTGTTTTCTTCTGAGCAAGATGAGATGGCTTCCTTCGGAGTCAGAGGAGGACAGCATCAGCTCTTGGGCAGCAGCAATTCCTGGCCCAGGACAGGCAGGAAGACAAAATCAGGAACAGCTTCAGCAGTAGGAAAGCTTAATTTGCCTCAAGTTGTGAAACTGGATTCTCTGCTTTTACACCTGGAGTGTTCTTTTGTTCTAAAGTAGAATCATATGCTGACTGCTTGTTACGTCTTGGATCTTTTGAGTATCAAGAGCTAATAGAGAGATGATCTGAAAAAATGTCTAAGACTGAGACACCTGCAGTCCATTTAAAATTCTAAACAAGGTCACTTTAATTTGGCCTGGTTTTTATGTTCCTTTTGGTCTTTAAAGCAATGTAACATAAATTCAGTCCAAAAGGAGAAGGGACAAAAAGCAATTCTTGCTTTACTGGTGTTTGCTGTTTCCATTTGTGAACTTCAGAGAAGGACACAGTTCACAGCAGGTCTTCATATAGCTAATCTCCATAACCTTTTTAGTTCTTAGTCTAGAAGAGGTCCTTTGCCACTGGTTTTCCTTTACAGTGAGAAAGCACTCAGTGCTGATATCCAGAGCTGAGCCCTGCTCATAGACAAGAGTATCACTGCCATTAAAGGGAATGGAGGAAACTTCTCCAGAGGAGGCTTGTGACAGAGTGAATTTTCTGTTCCTCTGAGGTTTCTGGGATTTTCACAAGGCGCTCTGATTCATAGCAAGGTGCTTTGCAGTTGCTTTATTTTTGGAGCCCAGGCTGTATCACATCTGGCAGTAGCACAGTTGACAATAAAAGGCACTAAAGACTTCTCCATTAAAAGGTCTCTTGTGGGAACTAAACTGGATATCAAACCCCTCTTCTGCAGGGACAGTGACCAGAAAGTGTTCCAGAGTGAAGTTAGGTGTTATTTGCCTGGGAATGTCAGAAAGGTGTAATCTTACACTGCAGGACATTTTACTGACTGTGGGATCGAGCTATTTCTGGTAAAATGCTCAAATAAAAAGCACATCTCATCACTTCATTGCTGTGTGCAAAGTGTAGGCTGTAAAAAGCACCTGTGCACAGAAACACTGGGATTGGAACAGCACTGGTGTCAATAGGAGCACTTTGGGCAAAAATAAAAGCAGAAAAAGAAGCTCTATTACCAACACTTCTGAGAACTTTCCTGTCACGGGACAGTCTGCCTACTCACCTCCAAAATAGGCTTGAAACTTAGAAAAGTAATTAAATTCTATGACTAGGGTTTGGGAGTTGTATTCTTGATTAAACACTCTCGTAAGTATGCTGCAAAATCAAACTGTGCTAATAGATGTTAGCTAACCTCAAGCTTAATATATGCAGAACTGGTACTCTTTCAAATTAAATGGTTACTGTTAAACCCAAAGTAGGTAAAGCTACTGGGGCCTCCCAGGGTGGGCTGTCAAACGCTGGTGCAGCAGAGAGGCTGAGACATTGTGAATTTTTACTGTGGGTTTTCTGTGGATTCCTTGCAGTCATTATCTTTCACTTACTCCCATACTCGGGCTTTGTATGTCGTGGCTTCCCTGTAAGGATCCACGATGGCCAGAGTAAATCTACTTGCACACCAACTTTAAAAACATGGCAGCTTTACAGCTCATGGTATAATGAGCAAGTATTGTGGCTGTGAGTCACAGTTTGGGTAGAGGTTTTAACCTTTAACAGAGGTTTTCCTCTGGTTTTGTCTGCTCTTAGAACCATCCCCATATTTCTCAGATACAAGGGTCTGACTGAAATGGTGGGATAATTTCTATGGTTACTGCCCTGTTTAATGTCCACTGATAGCAAAAGCAATGTTGCAGGAACTGGCATTTTCAGATGGACCAGTGCTGTATCCAGTGTGGTGTGTCCTCAGGACACCATGTGGTTGTTATCACCCAGCTGAATCAATAGTGAAATTATACAGCCACTTCCTCTACAAATTTGTAAACTTTCATACAGGTCCTCTTGAAACTGACAGAGGAAACCAGGATCAGATATTCTCACACCACGATCTGTGCTATGTGCTTTTCAGTTCAGGAGCTGCTGGGGTAAATGAGAATCAGCCCCTAGGCCATGAGTTCGTTGCAGGGAAGTTCTCTTCCCTGGAGAATAGCCTCCTTTTGTGACCAGAGAGCTGCTGAAGTTCAGCCCAGGCTGTCCTGAGAATGAAGTTCCAGCTTCACAGGTACCATTTCCTGGGTAGGATTTGCATGCCAAAGGCTGCACTGCTGCTCAGCACATGCTTTTCTGTGTAGATCTGGACAGAAGCTTCATATCTCTGGCAACAGACAGACAGCCTGAAATTATTATTTAAATGTTCAAAAAGTGTGAAATCTGTGGTTTATGAAGGAAAAGCTGGCTCTGTCAGCCCAGGGTTTTAAAAAAAGTCCAGCTCTTCAGAGGACCTGTACAGAGTAGTGACTGAAATTGCATGCAGCTTTTTGGGCCTGTGAAAGCACATTTTTGTTTCATGGTCTTTGTGTGGCCAAAGGCATACCTCTAAAGAAGGTCTAGTGTCATCTCATTGACCTGAAATCCCTGGAGATGTTCAGAAGAAATAGGTTTGAAAGATAATACATGGATTTGATGGACAATTTTTTTGTGGTGAAAACCCACTTTCTATCTTCTTCATCTTGAGTTCACTAGCTGTGGTCAGATAGTTAACAGATAAGCTGCCAGGATGTGTCGAACACTACCCAAAGTAGTGCTGGTAAAGAAAAATGGTACCACTAGCAACTTTGGGAAGCTGCCAGTGCTTTAGTGGAATGTGGGAAGCTCCTCAGTCTGTATCAGCAGTGGTTGTAACGCGGTTCTAGAATCACAGCATGAAGATTCAGGCTGGAAAAGATTGAGGCATGATTCCCTGGGAGGCCTCTTAGTCATAAACAGAGATGAAAAAATGCCCAGTTACAGTGCTTGTTTACTGTAAGAAGTCTTCTGAAACTGCCTGGACTGAGTACCCTTTGACATGCCGAGGCGCCCTGCTCTGTTTGCCCTCTCTGCTCTGGCAACTGTCAATGTTAGTTGCAATATTCTAGCACGTAGCTGGTCTCCAAGGCGATAGTAAAGATCAAATCTCCTCATCGAGGCAAATTATGAGAACAGCATATTTAAGGTTTTTCGTCGGTATTTTAATCCAGTGTCCTTGGAGCTTTTATTCCTGTAAAGTAGCAAATGTCACTTGCTTTCAAAAAGATTATTCTATGTTTGTCAGAGATGTATCTCTTATGGAGAGTAGGAATCCTTTGGACAATTCAAGGAAATCTTTGTGAGAAGAGAGATGGGAAGTGTCTTGCAGGAGTGGAGTCATGGTTCCCACATGTCACCTCTGTACTTTGCAGGGTACATACTCCAAAGGAGTGGGAAGGGTCAGAGGCATTTACACAGGCACACCTAAATACGCTATAACCAAACATGTTTAAATCAAGTTACTTTCTAGTAGGTAATGTTTTTGCTTGAGGCACTAGAAAAGGCTTTTGAAATCCTTACTGGTACCGAAGTACAGCAGCTAAGAGGGTAAGAAAAATCAAAGGGAATTGATCTGACAGATAAGTAACCTCAGGGGTAGGAGGAAAGACAGCTCATGCTGAGAGTGCAGAGCTGTGGCGGGTTTGGAAATCCGTTCCTTTGTGTCCCGTTTCACTCGGGTATCCCTTGCATGCATGTCTCCTCTAAACATTCTCCGTAGCACTTGTAATATTTTCCTGCATCATGGTCATGCTGCAAGGATTAATTCCTTTGTGTTTCTTTCAAACATGCAGAAATGGAGGAGGAGCTCTGCAGATTGCCTTTAGCTAGGTGGCATATTGCTCCCTGGGGAAGCATCTGTCACTGGGTGCAGCAGCATTGCTGGTAGGACATGCGTGGCAAAAGCCAGAATGAACAATACTGACGGTTCTAATAATTTAAAAGCCAAGAGTCAAGGTTATGAAATTATTATAGTTAAAAAAAAAAAATCAAAAAGAGTAGCATGTTTTCTCTGTTTAATGGAACACGATGGTATTCATAGCCGATATTTTCTTTATGTTCTTCTAATATGAGAGCTACAAACAATTATTTTCTTTGTTTAAAATGAAAGCTAAGGTGCCTGCAAGTTTTCATGCACCTAAGTACTAGAGACTTTGAGAAGCAAACCACATGTCGTAACTCTGTCCGAAGCTGCAGGAGCAGCTGGTTTTGGAATATTCTAGCACAATGGAACAAGATTTCCATTGCCAGTTGACTGTGGGGGTGAGAGATACACGAGGCTCCAAAGCTTAATCCCTGCTAGAGCCCCGACAACACTGATCTTATGTAAAAAGCCTTAAAAATCTTTATTGCAGTTCCATGTGTCGCTCAGTCCAGAAGCAAATCAGCAGGCACTGAAATAGCCAGAAAAGTAAAAAGATTCAGTGAGGAATTTCATTCCATAGAAGCACATAATTTTTAAATATTTACATCTCTGGTTAATTATATTCTAATTACATAGTGCCCTGAATGTTTTGTGGTGGCAAGGACTTCATAAATGTGATCATTAATCAGAAGTTTAACAAGTAACAGCTTCAGATTTTATCCCCAGGAAAAAATGTGTTTCTGTATCCCAACTTATTAAATTAAGGTAATGCATTTTGTGGCTGGATTTTTAATATCTATGTCTATATTCATCTATCTGTCCATCTTATCTGGCTTCAATATCACTGAACTGTGATGATCTAAAGCACAATGAGAATGGTAAAACTAGGGTCTTGTTTGAAATATTGTCTTTCTGGGTTGATATTTTTCCAGTCTTTTTGCCAGCAGTCTCAGGTCTGCATCATCTATTTAAATTGTCATCTCATCTAAGTGCAAATCTTGGCCCAAGCCAAGGCCATCTGTTGTTGGGTAATAGTTGTGATTTATTCTGCCTCTGGTTGATATTCGTGCTCATGGACCAGACGCTGACTTGTAAAATTTGCTTTTATTCATTTTCAGTTTTAGACCATGTATTAATATCACCAACAGTATTTTAATTTTAGATATTTTTGTCTAGTGTTTAAAATTAGAGATGAGTAATAGCATCACACACCCCTCTGGAATTCAATTCAGAATCCTTCAGGATATATTCAAGCAAGAGTTTCTAAATGTTTAATTTCTTCCTAGTCACTAATCCATACATTCATGTAAGTTGCATATAAAAAAATAGGTATCGTTTCAAAATACAAGTTTGTGGATTAATTGAAGGCTTTGGGGCCCAGGAATGTTGAAGGTAGGCAAAATATTTATGCTACTCTGCAGTATACTCGCTGCTACCTTTGTCTTCAGTATAGAATGAGAGTAATTACAAAACAGTACAAGCTAGGACTGGTTGTCAGAGGGACGCTCCTGCAAATAAAAGGTAAAGATTGGATAAATTTCCCTAATTCCAGATTTTAAAAAATGGCTTTTTGTAGTAGAGATGGGCAGTATCCAACTTCCAGACAATCTGTGCACCTTGCACGTTAGCTCCTGGTAGCGGTTTGGACTTAGTTGGCTTTGTCGTCTTTTGTCTTCTTCAAAGTTGGTTCTTGGTGCTGTGCACAACTGAGGAGCTGCGCAGCCACTCCAAAGCACATACGGATACACAACCATGGGTGGAAGTGACTTCATTGTCTCACTATCTGCTGTGCAAGCAGAAGGCTCTGCGTCTTCGCTCTCACAGTGTTCCAACTGTGGACTAGTTCAGAGGAGACGCAGATCAACTGATACATGAACATACCACTTTGCTGTGTCGTTTTAGGAGGTGTTTTAGAGTCTGGAAACTAGTGGGAAGTTAATTTTAATGTTTAGAGCATCTAGAGTCAGGTTGTGTGTGGAGGGATTGCTAGTAACAGTGCACAGGAAACAGGTATCTTAAGTTTTTATCTTCTCAGTTTATGTCTCTTAACAGGATTTTGTGCAGCTAAGCAGGATGTGTTGGGCCTGCCATGATTTATGTAAAATAAATTCACTAGGTTAGACTGAATTATAATATTGGTATTTTATCTATCTGTCCTCCTTCTTATATTCTTCTGGTTTTGAATGTATGTAATTGTGGTCTAGAAAACAATGCTGCCTTTGTTGCTGTGAGGCAGAGAAAGAAGACTGGGTGGGATTCATTTAATAGAGCTTCGGTTGTTTGAACTTTGGTTGACCAGGATGAACTAGACTTTATTCTCATGAGAGTCACTGGAGAGCAGCAGACTTCTCTGGAGCTCCTGCCTTCTCCAATGCTTAGTGTAGGGTGAAATACCAGCTGGAGTTGCCCATTTCAGTTGACTGATCTAGCAGAAAAATACTTGGTGTTTTTGCTTTAGGCAAGAGTTATGAGGAAGGAGAGCAGATAGTGGTGAACTGCTTGTTTCTTCTTTGCAGCTCTTGAAACATTCACAGAAGTCTAATATTAGTTGAGATTAAATCTAACACCCGCTTCTTTTTTTTTTTTTTTTTAAGAAAATGTTTCTAGGTGTGGCAGAACTAAGAAAGTTGAGTTTTACATCTCATTTTCAATGCAAGGTTTAGAATAAAGTCATCGAGCAAATCAGTTTGGTGGAATCTGAACCTACCCAGCAGTATTAGTGCATAGTTTGGCTGCATTGTAGTCATGAAAATACAATTTGTTAACTGCAGAGTCAGTCTGAGCCAAGTCTTTGAATTTAACCGTGGTGAAGGAGATGCCGAGCTTGTAAAGGCCCAGTCTGTGGTGTTGCACTACCTCTGTAGTTACTGTAGGACTCTTACGAGAAGTTGGTACCGCCAATGTCCGTCGTGTGGACTGCAAAAAGAGAATCATAGGATCATCAAAATAGGTAGAGAAGACCTTTGGTGGTACCTAGCCCAGCTTTCTCTTTGAAGTGGGACTGTTGCTGACAGGAGCTTAGGGCAGCCATGGCTTTGTATAACTGGGTCTTGGAAACCTCCGTGATCTCCTATCTCTCTGCTGACCCGTTCCAGGATTGCACCACACTCTGGGCAAAAAACTGTTTCTGAATGTTCAACCTGAACTTCCAGTGGTGCAGCCAAGAAGAGCAATGGTACAGAAGATACCTGAGGATTTCTCCTTATTTTGTTGCTATCCAGAAATCTGGCATTTCTGGCATGACACTGCTGTTTATTTCTGTAGAGGTATTCCCGTTGTAAAGTCTTTGTGATAGTTGTTAATACATTTTACCCACACAGTAAATAAAGGTGCCATTATAAGCAAAACTAAGCCAGCATCAATTAATGTACCAGCCTTCAGATATGTTAGCTAAAAATAGTGGTTACTTGATTCACATGGGTGATTATCTCCACAGCACTTGTGTTTTGCTAGGTAATTATGTTGTGGACTCTCAGAAGCACTGGAAAAAAAAAATACCAGGAAAAGCATTTCTTAAGTAATGTTGAAAGTAGTTGTCAAATCATGACAAGGATATTGTTATCAAATGTAGTTTTAATGGACATCTTTGGCCTGTTCCCTTGGGAACGATGAATTTCAGGAACAGATTTTCTGTGAACTTCATTGTCTTAACTGAGTTTTGTCCTAATCTCAGTGGTTCAGAAATGAAATGTGAATTACATATGTAGTCTGAGAATTACACCAGAGTGGTTTTATAATTTTGGTACCAAGATGTTTTTAATTACAGTCATTTACTGAAATAATGTTTTCTTCTCATAGTCAGTCATTTGGGTTTTTTGGGGGATTTTTTGGTGGGAAAGAGTGATATTTCTACAATGTTTCTACAGAATATCTGGATATATTTAACACCTAACTTCGTGTGACTCAGTTCCCTGAATTTTAGACATAACAATGTAGTGTTTAGATATTAAAATGGGGAAAATACAGTTACCCTGACAATAAGAAGTTAACAACTGCGTCCTGAAGGAAGTCTTAGTTTGCCAAAAAGATAACCTTGGCCAAAAGCAGGAGCTCTTTGTGTGCCTGTTCTTATCCTTCAGCAGGCAGCCAAAAAGCTGCATGTAAAGTTTCTGAGTGCCAGGTTTGTAAAATACTGTGGGAGTTTTACTAATGGGAAACCATGAAATGAGGTGAGACCATCAAAATTTCTTCTGCTTTTCAACCATGTGAGATAGATGCTGGCTCTTGAAAAGCAAAAGGCAGGTGTTTGATCTGGTTTTAGGACTTAATGAGTTGGTCTCCACACAAAGATAGTGATTGGCGTGATTTTGTTTCACTTAGAGCCTGAGTTAGAAATTTATACTCAATTTGTCAATTACATAAACACAGTCTTTTGTTCCTAAGTACTAAGAGAGAGCAAATACACTTCCCTCACAATGCCCACTGTGTACTGAGATGGTGCAGTGAAGCAACAACCTTCTGTCAGGGAAGGAAAGCTTTGGAAGGCATGGGAAGCTTTCGTCATCCTTCACGGTCTTTTCTTCGGTCCGTCTAGATCATCATAGCACAGTTGTATGGGAGAAGCCTGGACTGGTGCTTTATGTTCTGTTGCTTCTCCTTGATAAGGGAAGAACCATGTTTTCCTAGGCTGCAAGTTGGGCAATTTGGGTTCAGCAACAGCAAAAAAAATTGAAGAAAGGCTGCATTTTTCCTTGCAGGTCATGTCCTTATCCAGAGCTTCTCCTGCAGATGCAGCTTCCACTGCTAAAACTCAGGATAGTTAATTTTAACACTGCTGTCTTACAGCAGCACCCAGCCACCTCACAGCTGAGATAAGCTACTAGAGCACAGCTTTGCTATCCAACTTCCCTGGTAGGTTTTGTCAGCAGAGCTCGAGTTTCAGGCCCCGTCACAACCCTGACTGTTACAGTCCTACTTCACAGGGCTGATGGCACAGAGCTTGATATAGATAAAGCGAGATGACATTTATATATAAAGAAGGCAGCACTGCAAGTAAAGGCTCCAATTCAGCAAAGCCCTTAACCACATGTTTAAATATAACTGAAGTCAAGTTAAATTACTTTAATCATATATATAAGTACTCTGTTGAATGAGGACCTTATAGTAGTTTCCTACTGCTGCACATGATAGAGATTTCTTCTCAGTTACACAGCATGAGCAATTGCTGTGACTTTTGGAAGACTCCCTCAACAATTTGAATTTGCTAAGCTGTCATAAATAGTTTTGTGTGGAATGCCTGTAAGATAGAATTGAAAGGATTTTTTCCCAGCTCTGTAGTTCCAGGGTGGATTTAACGCATCTTTTCCCCTATTTTCCAGGACCACCTGTTATTGCCAGCCACCACACATAACAAGACCAGAAGACCAAAGATGTCTATAGTGTTGCCAGCTGTAAACATCAATGGTAAGTCCAAAACAATGAGGAGAATGATAGGAGAATAACTTCAGAGATGTGCCTCACTTGTATATGGAAACCAAACTTAGACCAAATGTCTGTTGTTACAGCTTTGAAAAAGAAGTCAGACTGGTCATTACTGAGCCCAGGGTCCCCTCTGGAGCTGAGGTGCTGGCAAATCAGCAGCGCCTGGCCACCAAGACTGTAACGAGAGGCTGTGTGACTTGGCCAGTGATTCTGCTGTATCTCATTCTAGCTCCTTCAAGGACAGAGGTGGTGCCATCCAATCCCAGTGATGTATACACAGCTGATTAAGGGTTACTTGAATGTGATCTGGCTTCTTGAACTTGGTGGCTATAAAGATCCCATCGAGCGTGGAGGCTGTCTTCATCCTCTCATTTGGGTTCCTCCTACGCCTGCTTAGCAGGGCAAATTCCTTGGCCTTGCTGGTTTCTTAGGATGCTGACTGCCTTCCATCAGCTTCCTCAGCTGTTTACCACTCTGTTATACAACACCCAGCGTGAGCAGGACCTCTCAGCACTGCCTGGTCAGGATTAATAATAATCATGTTACAGCGCTGCAGGACAGCAGAGAAAACAGCTTTGCACTAGGGGCAAAGGCTTATTAGCAAACAGAAATGTTCTTCATCTGCATTTTAGTCCCACATGAGAGACAGGACATGAACTGTATAAATATATCATTAATTCATATGGTGAGGAGCTGCCAAGCTGGGACATGTTGAGGATGCGGGGTCACTGTCTCAGTCATCAAATGCGTCATGAACCCTGTAACAGTATAAACTTTACTTTCTGAACATTTGTATATGTAATGCTTTTGTAAAACTTACATGTTTTACAGTACAATTGAATCATAAACCAGAATGTTGTTGCTAAATTCAAGCATGCAGAAAACATTATCTAAATTTCCATGAACGAAGAAAACAAAGAGAAATCAGTTCAGGCTTTCAACATTTTGATAGTTACCTTTTTCCTTGCAGTACTATAAGTTGAGTGTGATAATGTATAAGCAGCTGGTTTAGGGGAATTTTTATTAGATGTATCAGAATTATTTTTGGCATGTATCTGCCTGAAACTCCCTTTTCATGTCCCTAACAAAAATCCTTTTCTGGCTGAGCTGAATTATCAAGTGCAAATGGACACTTTATCACTTGAAGAACAAATGCTATTTCTTCATAACATGTTACTGAGTCTTGTTTTACTTGAAATAACTTTTCAGTTGTTGGAGTAAATATAATCTGGAAAATACACATCAGAATCCAGTGACAAATCTTATCCTTCATTAATAATGAAACGTTGTGAAATTATAGTTACTTGCGTTCTTTGGGACTTTTCTTCAAAACATCATCATAATCCAGGAAATAAAAAAAATGTCCAGGGATTTGGGCAGAGATGTTGAAACAGATGATACACAAGGATAGCATTAAGTAAACAATGGTATCAAACACTGCTTTCTCTGTGACACTCAGCCAGGTATTAGGACAAAAAATACAAGATACACAAGAGCCAATAGGTAATGGCTTGATTTTTAATTTGATTATTAATAGATTACCTGGAGGAGATGATTCCCTAAAAACTTCTGCCTGGAGAAGAACCCATTTTTCTTTTCAGGGAGTATTGCTCCTCCACCCTATTCTGCCTCCACAGGGACTGAGCATGTCCTGAACTAGCATCTGGAAGTTAGCTGACAATAAAGCTTTCTTCCCAGCTGTCTGCTGTTCTTTTAAGACCACCTTAATTCTTTGCCCACCTGCAGAGAGCTGGCTGCTAGAAAACAACGGGTATCCCCGAGAGGAACTGGCAAAACTTTCCATGAAAGAACTCATCCCCTTCTGCCTTTTCTCATGCCTCAGCCAGATTTCTGTGGAAGAAGGGAAACCTTTTCCTCTGCCACTTACTCACCCCTCCTTTTTGCTGCCACAAACCTGGCAGAGGAGATGACGGGAAGGCAAGTGAAGTGGCCTTTGCTTTGAAACATTTTTAGGACTTCATCATGTGCTTTCTTTTGCAGGATCTTTATTTGTCTGTGTACTGAAGTTCACCCATTGACACTGTTTCCAAACATGAAACAGCTTACATTTTGGTTGAGAACCCTTTGAACTGCTTGGACAGGCTTTTCCCGGCAGGACTATCATCCTTTTCTGATTGCACTTGGATTGCTTGAGTGCCTTCTGAGCTCTCCTAGAGACCCTGTCTTTAGCTGGCTTGAGCTGTTCCCACCACTAGCTGCAGGGACAGAGAACAAGTATGAGCAAAGATTAGGAAGTGAGTTGTCAGTTGCTGTCCTACATGACTTTGCATGTAGGTTAATGACATTGGTTCAGTGAGATTGGTCTGCCAGTTTTCACCAGTGTACAAAGCAGAAT